>JACXGK010001204.1:0-48252 GCA_016801125.1 Novumbra hubbsi | reverse complement strand
ACGGTTCTCACGATTACTGACGGTCCTTCCGATTACTGACGATCCTCCAGTTTACTGACGCTCCTCCCGATTACTGACGGTCCTCCCGATTACTGACTGCGTGTAATGGATCAACCATCATAGAATTCACCATAACACAGAACATCGCCTCTCTCCATTTCCTTCTCCCTCGCTCCAGGTGGTGCACAGGACGTATTTCCAGGGGTTGAAGTGTCTCTTCCGCATCTGTTTCTTCCCCAAGGACGCGGCAGACCTTCTCAGGAGGGATCCTGCAGCGTTCGAGTACTTATACATACAGGTGAGGACAGCTGCCTGCGCCTCTAGATGGTGATATCAAACAGCATAACTAAGACTCATGTCATAAATCCCCATGATTCCATTCACAAGGGGGTCCTTTCTGAGCCCACTGTGGCAACAGAAGGATTCAAACCATTAGGGTAACAAGTAGTTACGCAATTGGCCTCTTCTTCTTGTTTTGCTACAGGGGACTAGTAACCTAACACAACCGAGATTCCGCCATACCAAGAAGCTAGAAACAGATTCTCAACACAGATCAATGAGGCAGTCAGTGTATCGACCTGGCAAAGGCTCTTTGTATTGGACAGTTGAACCACCAGCTGTGTTATAGCTGTGCGCTAATTGGTTTAGATTGAATGACACCCTGTGCCCCCGCCCCCACCACAGAGTCGTAATGATGTCATCAAGGAGCGCTTCGGCATGGACTGGAAGTCTGATGTCACATTGCGACTGGCCGCCCTCCACATCTACATCACTGTGTCCTCAGCCAGACCCAATCAGAAGATCTCCCTCAAGAATGTCGAGTAAGTGTGTATATGATTTGGGGAAAAGTTGCAAATTGGTGTTAGTCGTAGGAATGTGGTCTTAATTAGCCAATTTGTGTGATTTAAGAAGTCTGCTGGACGATAGGAATTGGTTTCATCAGCTTAGTCGGCCAATCGTCTCTCACAACACCTTCCCCACGTGTCCTGCAATGTTGATTTGTGTTGATGTGAGCCTGACACAGCAACGCTAGGCTGTTTTGAGAAACTGAAGCCAATCACTGAAGAACGGGGGCAGTTCTTGTTCCTTCGAAACATGTTTATTGGGCTACAATGGTACCAACTAGCTTGTTATTCAATGGAAGCATTGCATTTCATATAGTATGTTAATAGGTGTCTGGCTTATTATAAAGTGACACGCTACATTTGGAGCCATGCCTGGAAGCATTGTGATTAGCTAAAATCTAAAGATGACTTCATTGTCTATTGTAAGGCCAACTTCAAGAGATTGTTGTGCTCATTGCCTGCCGAAAAGGTCATGTTTAACTTAGGTGTAAGAGGTTAACTTTCTGGAAATATGTTTAGGAATAGAGTTAGGTTTAGGGAAAAGGGAACGGTTTTTGGTCCCAACAAGGATAGAAAAACATTAGTTTTTGTCTGTGGGTGTGTGACAACAAAATGGACCTTTTAATATGCAGCATGACTCATTACTCACTTGACTTCACAGATTGAAATGGTCGTCTCAGTTCTTTATTATATTTCATAAATGTCTTAGCTCTAATATGCAGAGGTCTGGCAACCAGCTGAGCTTCTTAAAACTACCTCAAAATTATCCCTAATTAATCCATCTAATATTAAAAGCGGAAACCTCTCAAAAACCATCCCGCTGAAGTCACTCTGATCCATTTAGGATACAAAATTCCCATGAACCACTGATACAGTCATACCCCCAAACGTGCACGGTCCCTAACTCTCTCTGGCAAACAGATACGCCGCATTCATTCCCATTTTCCTCGTTCGCCCACTTAGCGGACACTCTCATCCCGAGAGACTCTAGTGCATTCGATACCATACACACAACGGCCACATATCACAGTTACCGCATCCGCCCACAGACAGCTAGTGTCTCCACAGCACTCCCCCCCGTGTGTCTGTGTGGCCTTGTCAACCCAGTCAAGCGTGACAGACAGTATGAGCTGCAGCTCCTTGGGTTTTTCATTGCATCCCCGAGTAGTTGGCTGTTTAGTGCCCTACTCTGGACCGGACCTCTACGGGCCAGGTCAGGAGAAGAGCGCTGAAGTGGACAGGGTGCCGTTCGGGACGTCCCATCTGACTGATTATGCCGTCGCTCCCTCGCACCCCTCATCCTCTCGACCCGCCCCCCTTTTATCTCTCCACACTCCCCTGCCACTCGCTCTCTCTCTCTCCCTGTCCATTCCACCTCCCACTCATATCTCTCCTCCTCCCCTCTATCTTCCCCATCCCTCCCTCCCTCCTCCAGGAAGGAGTGGGGTCTGGAACCCTTCCTCCCCCTTACGCTGCTGCCTACCATAAAGGAGAAGAACGTGTGTAAAACCCTGTCACAGCTGCTCAAGACCTATCAGCAGCCACCTCCCTCTGGCAACAAGGTGCTCCGTCTCTTGTCACATGATTTCTTTCCTTTGAGTTACAAGTCTATAAATACAGGTGAACTATATCACAGTTAGTCATATTCACGGCATTGGCCTACCTTCGATCAGGTGGCTTGCCCTCTCAGTTATGCGGTTTATCTTTGAATCTGACTGGCTGTGGTGCTTTATTTCATTAAACAGTGCACCACTGCCCCTATGTATGGCAGGGCAGACCTTGATCAAAGATAGGCCAACAGTGTCCCCAGGAGGACATGTACAGTATTGCAGTAGAGAATCCCCTCGTCATCCTTGGGTGCATCTCAATAGTATGAAGTGGCTTCTTCTCCTTGTCTCCCTCCTTCATCTCTGCTGATATGACAAAGCCATCGTAAGTCAAAGCAATAAAAACAACTGGATTGTTTTTACCTCTCCCGCTGTTAAACGTTAGTGCAGATGGAGAAGGGAAGTGAAGGAAGCCACTCCAGACTATTGAGATATAGCCCTTGAGTTTTGCATCTGCTGTATTCCCACTGACAGGTCCCTCCCCTCCAGGGAAAGCTACAGTACATGCGAGTGCTCAATGATCTTCCACCATTTGGAGGCTTGCTGTTCCACACGGTTGGACTGGTAATGCCATTAATCCTCATTAATATCTCCTAATCAGTCTGGCCATCTAGCATTCCCACACTATAGGACTTCCACTCCTTTCTGATGACTAAGATTTAAAAAATCAATCACCCATTTTTCAATCTACAGTACTAAATCTGAAACCGATGAAATAAACATAATCAACAACCATCTGAAAGCATGTATATAATGACGTCCAAACTGTCACTATCAATGCTCTATATGCACTGTGTAATGAGTACACTCTTTTGTAAAACACAGCATGTGGTCTTGAGTTAAACTCAACACTGTTTCTCCATGAACCTCTGAGCTGATTGATTGACTCGTTAACTGATTAATGGGTCCACAGGATGAGAAGCAGTCGGCCACGACACTGCTGGTGGGTCCACGGCATGGCATCAGTCATGTGATTGACTTGAAGAACAACTTGACAACTGTTCTGACAGAATTCAGTCGGGTTGCTAAGATACAGCTTTTCCGGGAGAACCAGGGTGTGGCCCGAGTAGAGGTGGCCATACACGAGGCAAAGGTACAGCTGTACTACACTATGCAGTACTGTGACATATGTACTGTTTACTATACCACACCATGTAGGACTGTACCATATACATCACACTATGTACAGCCGTGGCCAAAATGTCAATGTTTAGTTCCCCGAGTCACTAAGTTATCACTTTTGCATTATGGCAAAGTGCTTCATCATGCTGGAAAAGGCATTGTTCGTCCCCAAAATGTTGCTCGCAGAGGATGTTTTGGTACCATTCTTTATTCATGGCTGTGTTCGTAGGCAACATTGTCCAGTTCCTTGGCTGAGAAGCAACCCCATGCATGAATGGCCTCAGGATGCTTTACTGTTGGCATGACACAGGACTGATGGTAGCGCTCACCTTTTCTTCTCTGGACAAGCATTTTTCCAGATGCCCCAAACAATCAGAAAGGGGTTCATACTAGCAGCAATATCCTTGCCTGTGACTCGCTTTTTTTGCAAAGCAATGATGACTAAATGTGTTTCCTCGCAAGTAACGGTTAACAGAGGAAGAACAATGATTTCAAGCACTATTTATTTGTATAATTCTCTGTATAATTCTCAAAACTTTTGGCCATGGCTGTAGTACTATGTAATATTGTACCATATACACCACACTATGTAGTACTGTACCTTATATCACACTATGGAGTATTGTACTTTATACCACACTATGTAGGAATGTACTGTATACCACACTATTTGGTACTGTACTATATATACCACAGTATGTAGCACTGTATCATATATACCACAATATGCAGTTCTATATCCAATATACCACAATATGCAGTACTATAACTAATATACCACACTATGTAATATTGTATCATACAAATCACACTATGCAGTACTGTACATATCACACAATGCAGTATTGTACTGTAGCCAACC
Organism: Novumbra hubbsi; assembly: GCA_016801125.1. Classification (NCBI taxonomy): domain Eukaryota; kingdom Metazoa; phylum Chordata; class Actinopteri; order Esociformes; family Umbridae; genus Novumbra; species Novumbra hubbsi. Next base: position 43,816 of record JACXGK010001204.1, on the reverse strand, counting down.
ATGATGCCCGTTAAAAGACATATGGACCCCTCACACTTCTGTTCTACACAATAAGTAAGAAAAGCAAAAAGATTAGGTAATTTTGATAGTCCAAAATGTTTCTGTAGATGCTCTACAGATGATCTACTTTCTATCAGTAACATTTTAACTAACAATCTTTTACCAAATCATATCCCCTTCCAACCCTTCAGCCTCTTGTCCTGTTAATGGAGTGGCCTGATGCCAGTAACTTCGCCTGTCTAATATCTGGCTACTACAAGCTTTTTGTGGACCCCAAAAGGACGATCTACTATAGAACACCTGGTCAGTCTCATATGATCAAGGCAGGTATGTTAGTAGTCACCTCCTTGATTTATACTGCTTCTTCGGACTATAAAATACAATGTCTATTTAAGCGATGTATCTGCAGTGCTGGGGGTGTTATTTATGTCATGTATCTGCAGTGCTGGGGGTGTTATTTATGTCATGTATCTGCAGTGCTGGGGGTGTTATTTATGTCATGTATCTGCAGTGCTGGGGGTGTTATTTATGTCATGTATCTGCAGTGTTGGGGTTGTTATTTTTGTTTTCTTTGTGATGGTTTCTTTTTGTGTCTATGTTGATTTGTGTAATTTATGAAACATTATATTCATTATCTTTAGATAATGTAATAAATATATATGTGTAGTATATATTTGTGGTAAGGCACAGCCAAACCGGTACATTTCTCAATGGGAATGGCAGTTATACATTGATAAATTGCAAATACGACCCGTCCAAATCAATACAATATGAATCTTTCAATAAAAAAACATTAAGATGAGTTTAACTTTGGACAGTCCGACAGACACATTTGCTAAGATGAGAAAATGGGGCCATGACTTTCAAAAATAGTTAACTTTCATCAATAGAATAATTTCCAATAGTATTCAACACTGACTAAAGTACATTGTACATTGTAAAGTACATTGTATGTACCTGAAAGGTATTCGAAAATCTACAAGACCATGTGTATGATGTTCATTGTAGAAAGGTTCTCTTGTGACCCCATTTTCAAATACAGCTATATACAAATATACAATATATATATATATTGCACAAAAAAACATTAAAGTAAAATTACCTGGGTGTTTTGAGTTGTGTCAAGCCACCTGTAGCAAACCCATGTTGTACGGTATATGTCTCATAGTAAGGCATTGCATGTTAATGTGTTGCAACTGACTTTGATTAATCTACCTGAACTGTGACCTGCTTCTCCATAATGCATCTATGCATCTGGACCTAAACCATAAACAGCTACTAATCACCTCTGCATCTCCATCCTGAAACCCCATCTTCATTGGATAATACTCTCCCTTCTCCTTGCATAGATGTAACATTATGGCTTTTTCTCTCTGTAATCAAATATACATGTAATATTCAAACCGCCACAGCTCTGTTTCCATCTGCTGTAGTGGTGTGCCTGAATGAGGGGGAAGGCCACCATATGCCATAACATCCCACCAGACTTTAACCTTAAACTTCCAACTCCAATCTTCAGTATCCATCTCTGAAAAACTCCACCAGCCTGCGCCTCTACTGCTCCATCCTTCCATGTGACTCTTCTCCTCGCAACCTCTCAACTGCTCTGACAATTCTGTCCTCAGATTACAGAAGTTCTTACCATGCCCACCCGCGCTCTGGTGCCACAGCGGCATCCAGTGGGGACCGGCGAGGAGAAGAGAGGGAAAGACCCCAGACGAGAGACCCAGTGACCCACTCCCAGAAGACACCGGCCCCGCTGGCTGCAGAGTCAAAACATCTGGGTCTATGCCATGTTCATCTCAGAGAGCAACAACAGCTGCAGGAGCTCCAAACGCAGGCGGAAGGTGAACTCGATATCAACGAGAACTTAATTTCCCAAGAGGCACCAGGGCGGCCCCATACCAAGTCTGACCCAACGCTGCAGAGCACAGAGGCGATCGCTGGACGGCCCGAGAGCCCGGTTCAGGAGAGCTCTGTTCCCTTTAGGAACCGAGCCCAAACTATGGGGCAGCGGTTCTTTTGTGACTCTTGCAAGGCCAGGTTGCAGGCAGTTGGTGTGGGTGTGGCTGTGAATGGCGGAAGCGGAGTTGCTTCATCAAAGCACTGCTCCAGTGCCTGTGCCTCCCGTAATGGAGGTGCTGTAGACCTCATGGCTCTGCCTCCCCCAGGGAGCGAAGAGGAAGACGAAGAGGTGGTGGATGAAGAAGAGAAGTTGCAGCCGCCCCAACCTGCGATCGCTGCCCCTCCTCCTGGGTTTAGGGACAACAGCTCGGATGAAGACGACACAAAGAGAGGACGGAAGTGTCAACCAAATTCTGTCTCTGCCCTCGTCCCCATTTTAAGCACGGCAACCGGTGCAGCTGCTGCCAAGAGCAGTGTCAAGGCAATTGCCACAGAAGCTGTACCGGCTCGAGAGGATGTCCCAGTGACGTTGATAGACAATGTGTCCACCAGGACAGTGCGAGACCATGCCCAGGAGCTGGATGATGCTTTAGTGTCCACTCTACAGGCATTGGAGGCCCTAGCTGCGTCAGAGGACTTCCCGCATCACCACCAACCGCCAGCTCAGACCGCAGGTCAACATGCCAAGTCATGCCAAAGGGATCTCCTGGAGGCTTATCATTCTCGTTTTAGTGCCAAAGGTTTATTTTAAGGCTCAATGTCTGATAATTTTCATAGCTTTACTGGCTGGAAGGCCCAACCTAAAAAGCTTTATCTCTAAACAGAGATGTGACAAATTGCTTTTCAAAGTATTAGCATTTGATAGCAAAGGAAACACAAGTAGTAGTTATTTTGAGTAGTTATTCAGTCTTGAATAAAATTCTGTTTTACGTATAATAAAAACGAGTTTAACTGCGTACTGTTTACAGAGCACTAATAAAAACATCAAATCATTTTAAAAGTCATTACTTAGTACATTTTGTGCCATTCCAAAAGGTGTCAATTCATGCGTTTTACTCCTCCCAATAGCATTGCATGACTTCCATTTGACCCTGATATTGTTGTGTTTCCATCCTTAGGGCTGATCGTATTGGCAGCGATTACACCAGAGTCATCGTTGGACTCGGGACACGAGACTAACTCCTCAGAGCTGACAGACATGTCAGAGATGGTATCGGCCATGAAGCAGCACCAGAATCAGGCCTACTTGCTGGCCCACCATATAAACAAAGATCATATCTTCAGTCGTAGGGACCTCCCATTGGCCATACCTGGTTGCACCACCCAGACTATTGGGAGTGGTGCATTCTCCGTGGGTCAGATTCACAGTGGCTGCACCCCAAAACAAGTTATCCTAACTAAGACTGTTCCCCTAAAACTCAGAGCTAGTCAGGAGACTCCCAGTCAAGGTCCTAACCCAGCTGAACAAGGGAGTAACGATAGCCAAGGGCCGACCCAGAGTGAGTTGAGCATGGATGAAAACAAGGCAGCAAAACCAGAGCCCAGCAAAGTGTGCACCTCAGACCCCTCAACAAAGTCAGCGGAAGTGTTAAAAGTGTCTGATCAAGGGCAGGCACCCCAGGATGTGAAGGATCAGAGGACACCCTGTTCTGATGTTGGCAAAGTAAGCCCAAATTCCAATATGGGGGTCAAGGTGAAGAAGTCTTCACTTCAAAGTCCAGATCCTACCAACAAAGCCTTACCTATTCTCTTGCCTATCGACAGAACTGCCTCTGCCAAGATTTGCCCTACAAACATGTGCCAAGATGCCGAGACTGCCTCTAGTGAGACCATCAAGCCTTCAAGCGCTAAAGAACTCTTGCCTGTTGATGACCTGTTCTGCACATGCCCTGTAAGAGAACCGGGGCAACAACTAAGACTGAAGGATCCACAGACTCAGAAGGTGGTGGCCTTTCACTCTTCCTTCCCAAACAATGCTGAGCGTAGTCGAGCCAAAGGCCTTCAACTGGCTAGTAGTCAAGACAACACAGCAAGAGCAGCAGGAGGCGGGGCAGACCCCATTTTGGTCAAGCCCAACCCCCAGTTGCCAACTCAGACCCCACACATGCCTGTAAAAGCTGAGAGAAAGGATGCAGCAGAGGCTAAAACAGACAGTTCCCAGAGTAAAGCTCACGCTGAGCCACAGAAATGCCCCCTGAAGTCATTACCCCTCCTGGGAGACCCCACAAACCCAACCTGCACTGTCGACAAAGTCTCCACTCTACCAGCCGCTGAGAACAAGAAGCAGGGAGGCACTAAAGGAAAGGCCCAACGTAGTGCCCCATTCCTGAGTATCAAGAACCTTCTGTCAGCCACATTCCCAGCTCGAATGAGACGGGAGACTGACGAACGCCGGGCTCAGCTGCAGAAGGTCCGGCAGTATGAACTTGAGTTCCTGGAAGAACTTTTAAAGCCCAAGTCTTCAGGGGGTGAATACCTACCCCAGGGGTCTTCCCCAGTGCCGTCAGGTACCCCTTGTGCTTGTCAGCTTCGTACAAGTCCTGTGCTAAAAGCACCAGGCATCTCTCGGGAGCAGCGCCGCAGCTGTGACTGCAAGAGAATGTGCAGAGGAATCCGACTGCCAGACACGCCAGTTGGCTCAACCGCAGAACCACAGCAGCACAGAGGCAGAGAGAGATCCCTCTCCAAGACCCCACCAGCCACCTCCAAAATCCCTCACGCCCAGGGAGGTCCAAGGAGACCTCAGACCTTAGAAATCAAGACCACCCGAATCCGCTCATCCAGTCTAGAGTCGCGAGAGCCCAGGGGGGAGCAAGCTTCCTGCTTGCCTACCTGCACCTCTCGCACACCAGACTGCATAGGCGCCCCACAGTACAAGAAGCTCCAAAGGCGGTATAGCATCGGGGAGGTGGACAACGCCGAAGGCACACCCTTGTATGCCGAGGTCAAACCTAAATCCAAGAGCCTGGAAAAGGAGATGGAGCGAGTCAGGGCCACAGGACTGAGGCTTCCAACGCCCATAGAGCCTGTTCACACTCAAACTCACGCGGCTGCTGCCGAAGCGAAGGGCAAGAAAGGAGTGTTCTTCATCCAGGGAGAAGAGTTGCTGCGGGAAAGCAGAGAGGGAGCACCTACTGAAGTGCTTCTGGGACTGCCTAGTGAGGACGGAGATGACAGGGAGAAGTGCTGCTCCTTCTGTTTCTGCTACAGGAAGTGTGAAGCTGCAGATGAGAGTAGCGAGAAGGAAGAGCTCTCCTACTCCATTCCCCTCCAGGTCTTGCCTGGGATGCAGCTGGACTCTCGAAATGTTGTCAGCAAAACACTGCAGGTCCTCCATGCTGAGGGCTGTAGCGGGGAAGATGAAGAAGTAGAGGAAGAGGAGGAGGAAGAAGAGGAGGAGCCACAGACACAGGAGATTGACCTCCGGGCCTGTGGCACATTGGAGGGGAGCCTGGCGAGGGTCCAGTCCTTGCAGGGGAAGACGTTCAGCCTCCCAGATGGTTTCCTCAATGCCCAACTAGACGCTAACGAGCTCCTAGCCATCCTGCGACAGTGCGCTAATAGCCCACAGGCAGACAACGAATCACGTCTACAGCCATCCAGGATTGCTGAGTACAAGCAGGAGCTAGCGGTGCGCTTTAAAGAGTTCAGGGCAGCATGTCGGCGGGTGGCAAGTGTTGAAAAGAGCCCCACGCGGATGCTGAGCGTTGTCACAGCCAGCTTCCTTGTACTCTGCGAACTGACTCAAACCTTCATCAAGCTGGTGAGAGGGGTGCGTTCAGAGTCCCAAAGGCTGCAGCTACTGAGAAAGGTTGAAGAGGTAGCTATCAATTACACTTTGCTATTGCGCGCAGCTGAGGAAGCAATGGGTCACTCCAGTAGCCTACCTAACAAGAGCGCGAGTCCCCAAGTCATTACAACCACCAGTAACATGGGTTCTCTCTCTCGACCCATTAAAACACTTTCCACCCAGTAGAGACGGAACCGATGGAGTTAATAATGAATAATCATATAAGACAAAAAGGAGTGTGAGTGAGACCCCATTCTCACTGTCCATTAGTTGTAATTATCCATTCTTAGCAAAAATTGCAATGCAACAGCTCCGTTCAATATATAAAGAGACCGTGGCACCCTAGTGGGCTCTTATTGCTCAAAAGTTGCAAGAACGCAAACCTCTAAAACAATGCGTCAAAAACAGGGCTAACCACTCCTTGTAAACTCTTGCATTTAAAAAGGTCCTTCATATTGTTTTTCATGTATATTTTGAGTTATATTATTTAAGTATAAAATTATGTGGAGAGTTATAAAATGTAATAACATGTATACAATCATTGTACATTGACTATAACAGATATAAAGAGTAATACATCTATTATAAATCTTTAAAAATGTTAATTGTGCTCTGGGCTAAAATAACGCAGAGAAAACGTCAAAGTAGCGAATTCTGTGAATTAAGTAGTCCAAAGCGTGGGTTAGATGTTAATGTGTTTGTTAAATTTTCTAACTGTTGTTGCACAAAACATAATTTTATGTCATGTTGGAAATTGTACCTCATTAAGATTGGAGATCCACACATTTAAATTGGATTGATGGAACGCAAAGCATCTGAAAAATCTGATATGAAACATCTAGTCAAGGCATACTATGTAGCAAAAACTCAAAATGACTAGCTCCTAGCTAGTCTGCAAAGGATGAATCTTCTTCATGAAGTAAACAAATGCAACTTCTGGCTGCAGTCCAGTCCTAGGGGTAGTGAACCTCACAGCTTGCAGTCCTGGTTTGAAAAACACACAACATTCAGAATCCACATCAAAGTGGCATCTCACCTTATTGGAAATGTACAATAGTATGCTTAGCCTTAGACTTTTGCACAACATTCAGCATTTGATACTCACATGACGATAGTAAGTAATGTGAATGTGATCCCATGTTTTGTTTATATTCCATACACACAACACTGGGCTAGAAAACAACTCTGCATACGTCTCCAGTTTAATGAATCATTTCATCTTATGAAGGATTCAAGTTGCCATATTCTCCTCCAAAATAATGTTACAGGATTTCTGTCACAAATGTTTCACTGAGTTTATCAATTTTGCTCTCTTTTTGCAGTACCAATACTGCAGTACAGGACATACCGAAAAGTCACATACACACAAAGTAGTTTTCTATGTATTTTAATAAAACTAACCCCTTGTGTTCTGTCTGAAAACTTCTTTCAGTCTCATCCTGTTAGATAAAGCAAACTTCAGCTAGCCTGAATTGAAAATTGAGTACTCAAACTTTGTCCATAGCTTTTATACTCTGATACTAGGACACTATTCACACCATTCCATTTCATTTCCTTTCAATGTACTACTGTCTTGCATGTTTCCCTTTCTACTTAGGGCAGAAATGAACAAGTTTCCAATGTTGGTGATTGGCCACAGTAGCCTATATATTAACAGTAGTTTTATTGAAGTGAGAAAATCTGAATATAAACTAACAAAATTATTAGGCCAATTATGCCAGGAATGTTTTGCAATAGAAACTATTTGAGGAGTTGTATTATTCTACACTTGAGATGTAAATATTGTAAAACAGTTTGAATATCTGTGAGGCTGGAAAACATTACTTTTAAATGATCCCAATAACTGACAATTTGAAGACTGACCTGAATTCTTCACAGTTTTGTAAAATAAGAGAATTAACATGTCTGTACCGTATCATTTATAGTATACCATAGAAAAGTAATAGCAAAAACATATATTTTAAAAAGTATATAATGAGTAAAACATGGGACATGTTTATTTTTATAAAAATAAAATACTGACATTAGCTACAGTCTCTCATTGTGGGCCCCTGCAAATGTTTTCATTTAGTTTTTGACATAAATGTTAACATACAAATAGGCTATTTTGTGTAGTTGTCATTGTTGAGTTGGATTGTTGCCAAATTGTGATTATGTCTGAATGTTTCATTTACATAATGGTTACATGTTCCAGTGTCTGTTACATAGTTTGTTTCCCCAAATATTTGTTTGTTATTGTCTCAATAACCTTCTCTACGTTTCGGTCTTTTGTCTGTATATGTCACATGTTAAATAATAGCAATAAAGTATATTAACGTTATGATACTACAAAATGTCAAATTTATATTTGGTTTAGACTTAAATGTTGTTTCCAACAAAGTGTTTTTCCATATTTAACATGTGCTACAGAATGTATAGGGACATCCTAAACTACCTACATGCATGATAGGCTTTATAACCTAAACAACACTGATAAAATCCTATATTTAATTTTTGAAATATGGGAAAACTATATTTATTTTCAATAATACAATGGCCTTCAGTGTTTCTCAACCCTGCTCCTGGGCGCCCCCCTGCTCTGCATGTTTTAGAGCTCTCCCTGCTCTCTCACACCTGATTTAAATGATCAGCTCATTATGGTCTCCTTCATGAGCTACATCAGGTATGCTAGGGCAGGGAGAGATCTAAACCATGCAGGGCCGGGGGGGCGCCCAGGACAGGGTTGAGAAACACTGGCTTAGAGAAAACGATTAACATTATTGATACCCATAATAGTTCTTATAAAGTAAACTAAACACAATTTAAAACTGGATTGACCTTCTTATTTTTTAAGTGTATATTAATGTTAAACGTTCTGCTTCATTGGGGTGAAAAAAAGAGCCATTGAGATCTCATGAATAAAAAATAGATGGTAGAGCTTTATAAATCAGGACATTGTAATTAGGCAATGTTCAAGACTTGGCACATATTTTCAATTGAATTGGGGTTTGGGATATGACTGAACAAATCCAGGCCATTCAGCTTATTTGTTTTTTAGCCACTCCAGTGTGATTGCAGCTGTATCTATTAGCTCAACTTTGGTTTCATCAATTGACATAATATTCTTCCACCTGGGCTCAGAGTCTTCAAGCTCAGGTGTGGAGGATGTTGTTTAATTGTCCCAGGCCTCCTGGTGGGCTATTTGACTAGTGCCCTTCTCCCCGAAAAGACAATGAATAACTTGTTATGAACAGATTCTTTACTGTGCATTATTTGGGGGTAATATTTTTTACATTGATACTCTGGACTTTTTGTGTTGATCAGTGGCGACACGTGTATTGTAATACAATAAAATGTGGAAAAGCCTATGGGGGTGAATGCGTTTGCAAGCCACTGCGGATATATACTACTCAAGGCAACAATTAATAAGATAAAACCCACTGGATCAGGAGTAAACCATCCTTGGTAGAGGACGCAATTGCCTAATCATTTAATGCATTGAGGAAAATGGTTCAGAAGGCAAAAAGGATCCAAGTATAAGGTGTCAAGTATAAAGTTCCTTGAATTTAATGCATCTAGGGATAACCAGGTCTCTGAATCAACAATAAATGTCACCTCTGTTCATTAGCATATTTGGAATGGTTGCCAATACCACTGACAGTAATTGAAAGATTGCTAAATTGAATCCCTTAGCTGGAAATGTAGAAGACTGCTGTTCTTTCCAGGTCCTGAAAATGATAATGTGTTCTTAGTCATATTTACCAAAAAACAAGTAGTATGAGTTATTAATAATGCCTACACACACCTGTAGTAAATGACAATGTGTAACGTGGGTTGGCATTTTATGAAAGAACTAACATGAACAAATATATTATATTCAACGTATCAATTTACATGGAAGAATTAAGATATTTAAATATATTAAACATATGTAAATAATATTTAATTGGTGTTGGGCGTTAAGCCAGAAGAAGCTCTAAGACATGTAGACGTACATGATTGCATCTTCTCGGATGTCGCACTCTACCCCAGGGAGCAAGTATGTAGTGTTATGATGTCACAGTCACGTGGAATAGGCGGTGTTTTGTTGATTGGTGATCGTGCGCGCCACCAGGAAGAAGGATACAGGCCACGCACGCGTCAAGAAGAAAAGGAAATGATTGTCGATAGGAACGCAGCGCATCAAGCCTGGTGACAGCTACCAACTACTGATCAGATTCGAACAGTTCGCTAGAACTAATTGATCGTACTTCCCTCTAAGCTAATTGCGGCTACAAACACTGTAGCTAGCTCAGGTAGAACGACGCCCTGGAATATACAAAAATGCCGAACATTAAGATATTTAGCGGTAGCTCGCATCGGGAACTCTCTCATAAAATTGCCGACCGTCTTGGGATGGAACTGGGAAAGGTTGTCACCAAAAAATTTAGCAATCAAGAAACATGGTGAGTATGTTTTTTGTCTAGATTACTAATATGTTAAGGCTTACGTTACAGGCAGCTACAGAAATTGAGTGATACACATTGTGTGAGTGTGGTGTTTTTAATACTGTTCGCAAAGGTACTTGGAATTTGTAGTTTATATCACGCATAATTGAAGTTCATTTTGGCGCTCAGGTCATTGCGAACTATTCCATACCAATTCCAGAAGATTTTCCAACGCTAAATTCAAGCTATAACAAACATTTAATTAACAATTTGTTTAGTTTACTGCAAACACTTACTGCTACGCATGCCTTTTCATGTTTCGAATATTTTATCGAGCACATCTGAAAATGAACAAAAGGATATTAAACGAAAAGTAAACCAATACTTTTAAATCACCCGGATAGTCTGTCGTTGCTGTTCTGCCACCACGATAGTTAGTTGTATTGTAACTGCACATGTTCTAACTACTTTCATCCTAACACTAAACCACCTGTGTTTGCCCTGTATTCCATGATTATCAACCCACACCCCTAATGTCGTGTTGTTTGCCCCGTTTCACCTTCCGTGACAGTGTGGAGATCGGGGAGAGTGTGCGTGGTGAGGATGTGTACATCGTTCAGAGCGGCTGTGGGGAGATCAACGACAATCTGATGGAGCTGCTGATCATGATCAATGCCTGTAAGATCGCCTCAGCTTCCCGGGTGACGGCGGTGATCCCCTGCTTCCCCTACGCGCGGCAGGACAAGAAGGACAAGGTGGGGGTGAGGGATTGACGCCTAGTTACTCTACTGTCATGTCGCCGTCCATCATTCATTCAATTGATTGGTCTCCCAACCCAGCCATTATCACATCACCCATGAAGCTGCCCCTGACTGCATGGAGAAACTCCAGCAGGCAGCAGCAGAGAATGGGAGCATGCCTGGTTGTAGTTGGATTTTGTGTGCTGTGTTTTGTCGCTCTATCGAATATGAATCAGGTCCACGTGCGCTCCGAATAGAACCAACAATGTCATTCGCCTGCATTTTTCAGATTACTCTAGTGCATGTCTTTGTCTCTCGCATGGAATGTGCTGCTTGTACCATGTATCTGCCAAATGTTATCTGTAATGTTATCGACTGTGTGTACAGTTACAATTTTCTCGGCCTTGGAAGAAACTGCCTGGCTTGAAGTGGTTTCCCTATGAAACATGGTAGGTGACTGTAGTGTAGAGTAACCCGTCCTTGTGTCACTGGTATTGTGTTTGTATGTTGTACTGGGGAACACTGAAGCATAAGGACAAAGCACATGGTCCCGTGTGCCAGTCATAGTTACCACTCCACATTATTGACACGGTAACCATTCAGCATAACAACAAAGAGTGCCCAGAGTGGAACGTAAGCAAAAAAACGCTTTTAGATCGCAGGCTTACAACTCGTCCTGTGAGCAAAACCAACGAGGCGTTTTTCTGTATTTCCCCGCAGAGCCGGGCACCTATTTCTGCCAAGCTTGTGGCTAACATGCTGTCTGTGTCTGGGGCTGACCACATCATCACCATGGATCTCCACGCCTCCCAGATCCAGGTGAGGAGGAGGGACTGCTGGATGGTCTTGACACTTCCGAATGCATTTAGAATGAAAAGTGTTTTCCTTGAAGACAGTTGCCTGCTATTATTTAAAGGGATCATTTAGTAAACTTACTGCAAAATGCATTCCCTGGGTAGGAAGTGCTATTTTCTAATTGCTGATGTTTCGAAAGTACAGCGAATGGCTATAATTCCCCAAAACCTTAGCTCTGGTCATGTGGCTCTGGTAGTGGACACTCTGGTCTGGCCGTAGAGGCTCACAGTGTCAGATAGTAGATCACCATGTAGCCGAACCAATGATATCAGATGTGTGAATATGGGTCAGATGCTAGTCCGACAGAGCTGTTCAGAAGTCCGTATCGTTGTAGCCCGCTGTGCTCTTTAACCCCTCTCCATCTGCGTGTGTCCTGGGGTTCCGTGTCGCCAGGGGTTCTTTGACATCCCGGTTGACAACCTTTACGCTGAGCCGGCCGTGCTGAAATGGATCAAGGAGAACATACCGGAATGGAAGAACTGCACCATCGTCTCACCGGACGCAGGGGGTGCCAAGAGGTGAGCCATGACAGATTCAACGAACACGCCTTCTGACCTTCCAGTGGTTGGGTTTGACTCGTGCCATCGTTCAGGCTTAACTCTGCCATATCACCGTGGAGACATGCGGTTGCGTCACGCTAATCTCAAGAGCGACAGCGTTGGACCTCTGTGTCTGGCTCTGACGCCATGTGCTCCCCCTCCGATAGGGTGACCTCCATAGCGGACAGGCTCAACGTGGACTTTGCGCTGATCCACAAAGAGAGGAAGAAGGCCAACGAGGTGGACCGTATGGTGCTGGTCGGGGACATCACAGGCCGGGTGGCCATCTTGGTGGATGACATGGCGGACACCTGTGGTACCGTTTGTCACGCGGCCGACAAGTAAGTGAAGTGGTACCTGAAGTGGTACCTGGGGGCCCCAGCTAGCCTTGACACTGGAACGGGGGTCTGAATGTTGGATATCCAGGGTTGTAAGAGATGTCCGGAGGTGATTATCGTATCGTGTAGCTGACGGGGCCTTTGTCTTACTGGGCTTGGAATAAATACCACTTTCTCATAACTGCCATATTTCTAATGCCATGCGGTATCGGGTAAATGCATACTGCGTTTTTCGATTATCGGTAGTAGATTTCAACTTTCTAGAAACTTTTCTGCGTGTTTTGTTCCCCCCCCCCCCGCAGGCTTATTTCCGCCGGTGCCACCAAGGTGTACGCCATCCTGACCCACGGTATCTTCTCTGGTCCGGCCGTCTCTCGCATCAACAACGCCTGCTTCGAGGCCGTGGTCGTCACCAACACCATTCCTCAAGAGGAGAAGATGAAGACTTGTCCTAAGATACAGGTCAGGGATCACAGCACTGTCCTAAGATACAGGTCAGGGATCACAGCACGGCACGGTCCTAAGATACAGGTCAGGGATCACAGCACGGCACGCTCCTAAGATACAGGTCAGGGATCACAGCACGCTCCTAAGATACAGGTCAGGGATCACAGCACGGTCCTAAGATACAGGTCAGGGATCACAGCACGGCACGGTCCTAAGATACAGGTCAGGGATCACAGCACGGCACGGTCCTAAGATACAGGTCAGGGATCACAGCACGGCACGGTCCTAAGATACAGGTCAGGGATCACAGCACTGTCCTAAGATACAGGTCAGGGATCACAGCACTGTCCTAAGATACAGGTCAGGGATCACAGCACTGTCCTAAGATACAGGTCAGGGATCAAAGCACTGTCCTAAGATACAGTTCAGGGATCACAGCACTGTCCTAAGAGACAGGTCAGGGATCACAGCACTGTCCTAAGAGACAGGTCAGGGATCACAGCACTGTCCTAAGATACAGGTCAGGGATCACAGCACTGTCCTAAGATACAGGTCAGGGATCACAGCACTGTCCTAAGATCAGTAAATAAAGTGACAGGCTTTTATGGAAATCCAGCCTAACACCTTAGAGACGGCAACAACAAGAAGCAGATGTGCAAACGGCCCTAAGATACTAGTGAGGGGTCAAGGGTCACGTCACTGTCCTACTATACAGGTTATGGTCAAGAGTCCTAGCACTATGCCAAAGTGCAGGTCTTCGGTCTAAAGTTGTAATATATTTTAGGTATTTTATTCTTTGTTTTGTTGTTTAAGGGTCACGGTTCGTTACGTTTTCGGTATTGTGCAAAGATTTATTTTCATCTGTTATGTTGCTCATGCTCTTTAGAAGGTGCTGGAAGCCTGTGTTCGCCACCACAGAGTACGGGTGCATAGGCTACCACAGTCAAGCGGTGGTGATTTAGTCAATGTGTTATCAACACCTCTCGGCCCATCACTGTTGTAATCTACTGGGTTGCCAACATTCTCTCAGACTAGAGATTTAAATGAAGCTGGAGGATTCTAACATTTTAGGTTAACTATAACACAACTCACCATTGCAGAACTAGCTATTCCTCTTCTGCCGACAACCACTGTTATAATTTAGATTACAAAGTGTGCCATGGCTCTCGTTTAAACAGAATTGACTTACAATGCATTCAAACTGTACAAAGTCCCCCCCGTACCATGGGGTTATGATCAGTCTACAGTTATAGTCCAGTTTACCAATAATTGTTGGTTATTATACATTAGTCTTTTTTTTGTCTGTTTCTCTGTAATAATTTCTCTGCTTTTTCTGAAGGTGATTGACATCTCTATGATCCTGGCAGAAGCCATCCGCAGGACCCACAATGGTGAATCTGTCTCCTACCTCTTCAGCCATGTCCCCTTGTAACACAAGTACATGTTTACACACTGGTCATGAGTCACCTGGGGCACTGTTCAGGAAGGCAGAACGCTACAGAACATTTGGATGTACAACATGGCAGCGTAGGGAATGTTGGGAGCAGGTATTGTGTTCAGGTGAAAACCGGTATGGGCTTACAATTACAATTCTATGCCCGATGTTCTGGAATGTTTCTTTTCTGAATTGAATCCTGGATTTATTATTCTCTACAAAATTCCATTTGAATTCCTGTTCGTTAAGGAAGTAGACTGAAATCAAAACTGTCTGCCATGCTTGTCCATTTGGAATTGTATAATTTGAAGCAGGTTTACGTCCTGAACAACTGGAATATAAATGGAATTCATCCAACCCTCACTGCCGAAATGATGTTAGCATCGCTCTACTGCTAATGCTAACAAACAATGTAGTAATTACAATTCAAACCAATTATCATTATAACTATTTACAATTACAATTTTACATTGAGTCTCCATACTAAACAGGTAGAATCCCAAATCGCACCAAATTCCATGCAAGGTGCTCTACATGGCCTAGTTAAAATCGGAAGACTACATTGGGAATGTGGTGTATCAGGGATTGAATAAGATCAGATTAGAATATTTATTGTGAATTGGTGAACTCATTAAAACATGTTTTCTCTTTTTAGTTTACTATACTTTGACCATGTTACAAACAGCTGAGAGTTTGCAATTTTTTCTTGAAGAATATAACTTGAAAACCCCTGCTCAATTATCTCATGTATGGTCAATTATTGCATCCAACTATATGTATAGGATTTGGAGTGACTACATTTCTCCTAACCCATTTCTCTGCTGGTTACTTCAAGTTATGGACTAGTTTATGAACCCTTTTAAGACTACTTGGAATCATTATTTCAGAGTGTAGAGGGGACATGTTTGCCCTTCTAGGTTGTCATTTGGAAACTGTCTGTTTTTAGCTTGGGGTTTTAGCTCTGCCGGATGGAGCTTCCTATATAAAACAAACTAGTTATTTACTATTTTTATTTACTTTATTTTTACAATGACATTTGTATAAAAAAAAAACTCAAGACAGTGTTATTTGTATGACTCAAGTTTGATGTATTATACGTGCTTTAAATCTGAATTTGTTTGTGTTGACTTGTTAAGATACTTTAAATAGGTGCACCCATTGTCAGGTTGCTGAATGTGTTATTATTAAAGTGATGGTAGAAACAGATGTGGATTCGGTTTTGTCATTATATTGTAAAAGTCAACCCGGTAATAATTTAAGTACTTTGTCATGCAGTTACATTTCAAGTTATTTGTCAAATTACTTTATCCCAGTAAGTCCATTGAAAATCAATGTCATTTCCGATGACGATTATGTGTTAATCTTTACAGTACACTGTGTAATTCGTGGAGAACAAAATGACATAACAGTCAATGGAAACCAAAATTCTGTGCGGGACTCAAACTCACACCGAAAATCAAAGTAAACTATTGAAATCACAAGCTGTTCCTATGTCCTACTGAATTTCGTCAAGCCAAGTGATGTCATGTGGCCCCCACATGCCTTTATGCACTCCTGACAAAGTGGGCATGCTCCTGATGAGGCTGACAGTGTCCTGGGGGATCTAATCCCAGGCCAGGATCAGGGCATCAGTGAGCTCCTGGACAGTCAGTGGTGCTACTTAGCGGTGTCAGATGCACTAATGCATAATGTCCTAGAGGTTCTCAAATGGATTCAGCCGGACAATGGCATCAATGCCCTCGTCATCCAAGAACTTCCTACACATTCTGGCCACTTGAGGGCGGGCATTGTCCTGCACCAGCATAAGGTTGGACGATGGGTCTGAGGATTTCATCCAGGTACCTAACAGCAGTCAGGGTACCGTTGGCAACAATGTGGAGGTCTGTGCGATCCTTCAAGGACATGCCTCCCCAGACCATCACTGACCCACCGCCGAACCAATAATCCTGGATCATGTAGCAGGCAGCATAGCGTTCCCCACGGTTTCTCCAGACTTCTTTACATCTGTTAGCTGCTCATTGTGAACCTGCTATCATCTGTGAAGAGAATGTGGTGCCAATGGCTGACCTGCTGAATCTGGTGTTCTCTGGTGAATGCCAATTAAGCTGCACAGGGTTGGCCTGAATGCCAATTAAGCACAGGGTTGGGCTGTGAGCACAGGTCCCACCCAGAGGACATTGGGCCCTCTTCATGGGTCTTTATATTAAAGCACTATTCTCTATATATCTACAATTTGTATTTTAATTAGATTGTCCCAGGTGCCTCAGACCATGAGGCACCTTGGGGTACCTTGTAGATACCTTGGGGTACCTTGGGGTACCCCTGGGCCCAGGACCCATTTGCCCTGTCCGTAATCTGGCCCTTGTTCCTGGACATCTTCATTTTGGAGCAGGTTGAGTAACAGTAGCTGCTAAGAGCAAAGGTGAGTCATTACTATAATAGTCAGCTGGTGCTAGCTAATGAGTCCGCTAGCTATTTAAGAGCCTAAATGTTAGCAAGCTCCAGCATACCATACCATTACCAGTATTAGAGTAAGTTTAAGTATTAAAAAGTATTGTTTTGAGATGTTAACATTTAATCTTTTGTCTCTGTAAACAAACAATTCACTCATCTATGTAGGATACTATTTTTATTTTGCATGGGACTTTTTTTAGTTAGAAGAATTTAAATATAATTTTATTTCACAACATTTAAACCAAAACACGTTCAAATGTCAATTTCCCACTTTAATCATTTGTTTTCTGTTCTAGAACACCCAATCTGAAAACTAAATACACACTTGGTATTCAATTTCTGTCCACGATTTTCTGTTTCTCCATTTTCTAATATGCATGAAATGAATGCACCAATGAAAATATAATACACGGAACGGACCGACCCCCAACCAGTAGCAACAGAAAGCGTAAGTAGGAGGAGACACGCTGTAAAGACAAGTGCGGTCTGAAGACAGATACTTGATCTGATAAACGGGATGGAGAAGAAATCCTTTCTTTCACAATTAGGTTTGTTCGTCTTGTTGGGTTTTCTTCATGTATTTTGAACGTGAAATGCTTCTGACAGATTTTCACACAATCGTATTGAAGCTAAACGTAATTTTCGGTTTTTCGCCGGGTAAGTGTAATATGTGTTTAAGCTTATGCTTTTTTTAATTATTTTTATCAACGCGTTATTACAATGTAGATGCTTTACAAATAATTAAAGCTGACCAATGTTGTTTTGTCGGACAGACATTTTATCCACAGGACATTTTAATATTGCAATGCTAAGTGTTTCTTGTTGTATTTATCCGTATTATTAAATAGAATAGCATATGATCTGGTCACCTAATGAATTAGTCTATGCGTCCATCTTTCTGTATCTAAACCTCTACGCTGAATAATATTTTTTTTATCATCTTTTAGTATGCTG
Organism: Novumbra hubbsi; assembly: GCA_016801125.1. NCBI lineage: Eukaryota > Metazoa > Chordata > Actinopteri > Esociformes > Umbridae > Novumbra > Novumbra hubbsi. The sequence continues at coordinate 25,953 of JACXGK010001204.1, read as the reverse complement.
GGGCGGGGCCCTGAACATAACCAAGACATGAAAGTCCTCAAGGAGGACAAAATAAGTTGGCTCAGCAACTTCCTGTATGGTGGCACCGCTTACCTGGTGCCCACCGTCCTCACATTTCCTGTTTACAAGACTGTGTTCCGCCAGCAGCTTCACAGCTCTCTAATCTGTCAGGCAATAGGCCAACTGAGGAAGGAGGGTTTTCTGAAGCTCTACAGGGGGGTGGCGCCTCCTTTATTGATGAGAACCCTGAATGGAACGCTACTATTTGGGCTACATGGCTTCTTCCTCCAGCTCCTCTCATCCTCCTCCACCGCCGTCCCGCTCTCGGTGCTACCGGCTGTGGCCGGTCTCGGCACGGGTGTGGTAGAGGCCTTGGTGTTCACTCCGTTTGAGCGGGTGCAGAACGTTTTGCAGAATCGAGGCAACGACCGCAGCCTGCCCAACATGAAGAGTGTTCTGGCACGGCTGGGGCAAGAGAGGTTGGGAGCCGGGTTCTACAGGGCCTTCATCCCCATAATGACTCGTAATGCCCTGGGAAGCTGCATCTACTTCAGCCTTAAGGACCGCGTCAGTGCGGCTCTGGTAGAGATGGGGCTTCCTCCTGTCGCCTCATCCTTCCTGTCTGGAGTGGTCAACTCCATTGTGATCAGCCTTCCCCTGTATCCCCTGTCGGTGCTGACGGCTAACATGCAGGCTGTGGTAGAGGGCGAGGCAGCCAGAGTTGGGGTGAGGGGGAGCTGGAAGTTGCTGTGGGAAGGTCGACTGAAGAGGAGCGTACCCCTGCTTTACCGCGGTGGTTCCCTGGTAATCTTCCGGTCCTGTATTAGTTGGGGAATCACCACAGCCATCTACGATCTGCTGAGGAAACGCTCTGTACACTGAAACACGACACCTCGTTCATCCAGAGGGGGTCTGCATCTTAAATGACACCTTACTCCCTATGTAGTGTTCTTGGTTTAAACCTTGACTACAATACTAGTGAATACGTTTTTCATTTTAGATAAGAACGTGTGCATATTTGCTAATTAAAAAAAAAAGGGAAAGCCAACTGAATGGACAAAGAAAACCTCTACAACTCTTTTTTGAGTGGAAACCCACTGTACTTTGGTACTTGGAATAAAAATAACAACCAGGAGAAACTTTATAAGGGGCATTTCATCTAAATAGTTGTTGTGTGGATTGATACCAGGCAGGATGGCACCATATTATACACATCCATCCTGTACACTTTAAGTATAACATGAGAAATGGATAAAGATGTAAGATGGTTTTGTTTGGCAGTGGTAGCACCTCTGTATGAGTGAGTAGTAAGGCAATACAAATGGAAGCCACTCAAGTTAAGAATTAAAACTGCAATTCAAGTTCATTCATTACATGCGTTATTTATTTCCACTGGCGTCACTGCAAACTAAAAAAGGTATTTCCATTTTGAATTCAAAGGAAGTGTTGATTTGGTTTCACTTCAGTTGTAAACCCACCACGGTCATCAGTACTGTCTCCCTCACTGAACATGTCTGAAATATTGGGTAGTTCAGGGTTTATGATTGGAGGATAATACAGCAAGTGCCTAAAGCAAGGGTGAGACTATAAGTCAATGCAAACTGATCCATCAGAGAAGTTTCACCTTCCTTGATGGTTGTTGCATGCTCTTTTCCTCTCATCTGATTGAGGAGATGGTATGTCAGACTAGTTTTAAATTCTCTTCACTGAAGAAAAAATCTGGATCTTTAACAGCATTGTCTTCTATCTCTGAAATGTCCTCTGTGTCTGAAACCTCTTCTTCTATTTTACTCTCACGGTACAGCATTTGTGATGAGTCGTCATTGATTGAAAATCTTTTGGAGCTTATTTTTTTATCAGCTTGGGAAAGCTCCTTTCACCCAAACCTAATTCTAAAAATGCAAATAGGACCAGTCAAAACTAAATAAATCAAAGATCTTTTTTATTTAGCCACTGTGAAAACGCATATACATGATAGCATCAGGGTCAAAATGACCCACAACATCATGTTTGTAAACAAAATCTACACAGACATTCCAACACATCAGGGTGTCAACATTTTGCAGTCAGGTTCATGACCCTAAATGAGGAAAATAACTTTCATGGTGAAAAATATATATATATATATATTATATACATATTAACTAGTACCTAGTATGTCATACCAACTCAAAAGTGGAATTGGGTCAAATTGACCAGTAACATAACAGGAGGGTTTAATTAGTAATTACTCAGGCAACTTTCTATTGTTGTCTACTTGGATCAATATCCAGTCTGTTCTATAGCCTACTGATTAATTGAATAATACGTTTTACTACAGAGAAAATACAGACAGTTTTCTGCCATACAAGTTCTTATTATTTTATCTGCTATTGCGTTGTACATCACTCTTTTGCGTTTTACACTCTCTGAACCTGTAGGCTGTTATGTAATATATCCACAAGGTAGGGCTATTGTCCTATTCGTACACTGCATTAAGTTGTCCCCGCTGAACATATCTCATAGATCCCTAGTCTGGCCAATGATATCTCCAGAAATCCCTCCTTAGGAAGGCTTTGTCCAATGGCTGAGGTCGCGCTGGTGTCCTAGCTGGAGAGAGAAAGGGCGTGCTTTCCCTATTTAAACCGGTTGTCCCATCCTGATTAGGCTACCCCGACGTAGATTACCTGTTCGGACGTTCTCATCGTACACCACTGCACAAGGTAAGGAGTTTTAGTAGACCTATTATATAAATTGCAGGGTTACTCGATGCTATTTTTTAAATATGTCTTTTTAAGGACAGGAGAAATAGTATCGTGCCATTTTCATATACTTGTCAGTAAATAATAGGGTACCTTTGGTTAGTGTAAGATTTTTTGTTATTTGTGAATAGCATTTTTGCTGTGTTGAGACTGCAATGCATATGTTCAGCAAGTGCCACTCTCATAACGCAGAATACACTTTTTTAATGGTCGCACGGTTACCTGCATTCCGATGCTTCAATGTGCAGCGGTAGAATTCCAGCCTCAGCCTGGAGCGTGGGTTTGGCGTTAGGGTGCGGTTTAAGTATACTAATAATTGTGCAAAATTCTAACGGTTTAAATGACAATAAACAACCAACGCGTCATGACTTTCAAATTACTTAATTATACTGCGGATTTCGTTGATGTTTATCAATGATTGCGTCTTAAACAAGTTTTCCAGGGCACAAAAAATGTAAGAAAGTTTAAATAAAAAAACGGAATTAAGATGCCTGCAGCTATTGGCACCGATTGTGCTTTTTGAGTTGACTTTGTTCAAATTCAATATTGGTTCAAAGCACTAGTGTGTGAAAGTGGCACATTGCACCACTTGGCCTTTCCGTAAGGACTGGCACTGCATAGGTGTCTTTAGTAGCCTATTAGGTCTGTGTTTTTTAAAGGAGGCTACATCTCTACAACAATCTTTCAATCTTTTACATACAAGTACATTCATTGATGCAACTTGAGATCCCTGTGCTCTCCTGTCATCCAAACGATCTGCAAAGTGCAAGTAGCCGTTTCCTGCAAGTTGGAGTCGGTGCATTGCAGATCTTAAAAGCTTGGGTGACACTAGACGAAATGTTACACCATAAGTATAGCTCTCTCAAAGAGCTAATTGTTCTATTTTGTTATATGGTATATTGGAAAGTGTTGACTCAAGTCAAGTGACCAAATTATGTAACTGACCAGATTAGTTTATCAGGTGCGTGTGTGTGAGTCAGACAGAATGCACGTACCTGTAGGCTATTGCAAATGAAATGTCACTCTGACCTCAACACTTGCACCTTACTCATTATTTACATTCAGACCCTTTCTCCCTCAGACATCATCCAAGATGGGAGACAACAATCCAGTGAAGCAGGGAGTGGAGAGCTTTGATAAGAAGTGTCTAAAGAAGACCAATACGGCTGAGAAGAACACTCTGCCAACTAAGGAGGGTATGTGTCCTCCCCTGACTCGTGCCCTGGCTCCTTAAATGACTCCTTCTCCTTGTCACCACCTCTTATTGTTACTCCGGCTACCACCCCTGCCCTGCCCTGTGTTTCTCCCGTCCATTTGCAATAGCTGAGTGCCTCCCACTCTATTGTACCCAGGATAGGACTGCAAACACTTATCATCGTATCTGCCTGCCAATGATTAACTGAAAGTCTGGTACACACCTAAAAGCCAGATTTGCAACAGAGCTTCTTTGTTCTTGTTCAGACCAAAGTGATACTGGTCAGGACGAGAAATACATGAAATGTACTTTCCTAGTTTAGTACAAGAGTACCGTATCACCTTATTTGCCTGTGTGCAAAAGTAGAGGCCACGTTTTCATGGCTTCATCCAGGAACGGCATAGAATTACAATTTCCGTTGGTAAAACATTTCCCTTTTACGCCCAAAGCATTCCAGTTACAGGTTCAGACTTGTCTGACTGATCTAGCTGCTTTGCAGGAACATGTTATTTAAGCAAAGCAACGATGAGACAGAGCCTTTAGTGGGACTGTGGCCTGGCTGCCTTTGCCTCACTGTGCTGTTGATGACAATTTGTCTTGAATCCTTCTGATTTCTGCTGAGCATTCAAATAAGTTGGTGCTCATATTTCTGCTGAGCTGTCATACATGTTAGTGCCCCCTAGACCTGTGGGTCTGTCTTCCAGCGTCTCAAATGGAACCCTAGTTCCTTCCGAGTAGCCATGGGATCAGAGATGTGATGGGGGGGCAGTAGGTAGTCGTGCATGTTCACTGCTTTGAAGATTTCCGCTTCAACACCCCAAATATTAGTACAGAATACTGCAATATAACAATGATTCACCTGTGGGATTTCATACAGAAGTACTTCGTTACTGTTAGCAGGATAAAAGACAAGTTGCCCATTGACTGGAGGCTATGCCAGGCAGTTCGATGTAGAGACAATGATTGGAGAGGAACCATCTGTCTCACCAACTGCCAACTTCTCCTTGCAAAAGTACTGAACATAAACCCACCTTTATCCCAAATGGCTGACTAGGCCCTACCTAGTACTGTACATAAACCCACCTTTATCTCAAATGGCTGACTAAGCCCTATCTAGTACTGTACATAAACCCACCTTTATCCCAAATGGCTGACTAGGCCCTACCTAGCACAGGAAAATGGGGAGCCCTATTTCACATCGTGTCTCCTGAAAAGCTCAGGATGTGATAGCTCAGGATGTGATAGCTCAGGATGTGATAGCTCAGGATGTGACAGCTCAGGATGTGATAGCTCAGGATGTGACAGCTCAGGATGTGACAGCTCAGGATGTGAGAGCTCAGGATGTGACAGCTCAGGATGTGACAGCTCAGGATGTGACAGCTCAGGATGTGATAGCTCAGGATGTGATAGCTCAGGATGTGGTAGCTCAGGATGTGACAGCTCAGGATGTGACAGCTCAGGATGTGACAGCTCAGGATGTGACAGCTCAGTATGCTCTCATTCAGTAGAAGGATTTAATGAAGTTTGAAGATAGGGTCACAGAGTTCTTTTTTCTTTGTTTCTGGAATAGACTGGAATTTCCAGATACACAACAGTGTGAATATTTAGGATACTAGGTCTTCATCACAAGACGAAGAGCTCACACTGATAAAGTCTCTCCCTCCCTCTCTCTTTTTCTCTTGCAGATATTGAGCAGGAGAAAAAAGCTGAGAAGGCCTCCAAATGAAACTTCCTACTTCCTCTACTCCTGTCCTCCCTCACTGAACACCTCCCTACTCCGCTTCAAAATACCTGTCTGTCCTCTCTGCCTACTCGTTTCACCATGCTAATGAATCACAATAGCATTCACTCTGACGCTGTGGGGATAATTAGGGTATGCGTGATTAGTGAAGGGAAGAACAGTGCAGATTTAATTGTCAATGTTTCAAATTGTGCTTTTTTTAAATGCAGACTAGGTTTGAAAAGGGTGAACTAAGATTACGATTAACATTGACACAACAGGGTAATTTGCTTAGCAGAAGAAATGAGTAAGGTGTTATATTGTACCCAGGAACAGTCGACTATGCCCAAAAGTTCTGCCTGTAAATGTTGCCATTCTGGATAAGTTCCATAACAATTAAATGTAAGAAGATGTTTTTTGTTTTAATAAAATTTATGTTTTAAATCTGAACTTTGTTTATGGTTTTTACTCTAGAATTACAATTATTTTTCTCACATTTTTGTGTTATTGATAATAACACCTGGTGATTATTGTGCTGGTAAAAGTTAACTGGCAAGCTTATGACTGCTTGGTATGTTGTTTACAGACATCTCTCCTTAGAATAAAAAATTAAAAGACAAAGCAACATTTCATCGTGTGCTATGCAGGTGGATGGCAACGCCATCACACGATTGCAACACTGTCATCTCTTGAGTGCGTAACCTAGCTGGGCATGCTGCTGCAAGCAGTTGTTGCACAACATGTAGCTTACCAGAAACTTACCAGGCAACTTAAAAGCAAGCAAAACTGAAAGGTTGCTTAACCATTAGGTACAAGAATATGAACGTACGGTGATGTGTGATTGAACAAATGTTGTATTTGTTTGTGGGTTTTTAATTACGGAAATATAATTGAAGTCTTGCTCAACATACTACCATGTAATCACACCTGTAACTTAATAGTAGGTGCCTCCTCTCTACTAATTACAATTGGGCGGTTCTGGGGGGGCGGGGGGGGCCAGTGCCACCGTGACAACAAGATTGGGCCCTCTTGTGGCACCCCTAAATGTGGAGTCTGAAATAACTACTACATGATAATGTTTACTGTAACTGGCCCCCCTAACAGTAGAACCGCCACTGCTTACACTACTTCTGACCAGCTCTGGCATACACTACAGTGCACTAAATTGGAAAGAGGATGCTATTGGGGACCTACCATGAGTTGTTACAGCTTAGTGGTGATGCTATTCAAGCAGGCGTAGTCTCAGTGTTTACTGCAGGTTCTGGCATGCCAAAAGAGGTGGGGTTTACCTTCAGGAGTTTCACACATTCCAAATTAAAACAAACTGCATGTTGGGGCAGATGCATATATCGAATTCATGTTGGCTATTTTGAGCTACAGGTCATGTAGGCTGGTTCAGCATACGTTGTTTCACCGGAATATTCTGTGCAATTATTCTACAAAATTGTATGATGTAAGGCTTTTCAGAAGATGAGACCATTGAATCTGTTTGTAAGTTCCTCCTGTTGAGAAAGAGTCGGAATATTTGATTTTAGGAAACGTAACTGCCGCTTGAAAATGTTTTCAAAATGTCAGACTTGTATTGGTTCATGTCTCTGCTTGTGAAGTACACAGAAGAAATCTTAAAAATCAGCCACCACTACATCATTTTATGTAGGTTGTTTTACACCCACCCTCACAACCTCAGTTGATTTGCACTGGTACTCTCAGTATAACTACACTATGCCTGTCAGAAACACAGTGGGCATGTTAGAGGCCTGGCCAGTCCACCACCATCAAAGAGAGTATATATAATGACAGTGCTTGAGGACAAAGACCTTACAGTGAGAGCAAAGGAATGCTGTAAAGATACAGGTCAGACAGTCACAATTCATCAGCAGCAAAAAACAGTACCCCAGGGCATTTCCCCTATGAGCTTTTGTCAAAAGTGGTCAAAAGTAACATACGTTATGGGAACTAGAGTTCACAGTATGTATCCGGGGGCAGTTTGAAAGGCAGATTATGGTAACAAGCGTCTTAAACCCCTTTTGAGCAGTGCGTTCAAGTATATTCTCATTACGTCTGCAGATGTCTAATCTAATACAATGGTAATCCATTTAATAGGTCTTCAGCATCCTTAGTATATTAAGCCTACTGTACTTCTGTCCTCAGTAATGTGTCCTTTTGTGTGTTATTCTGTCTGCATTTCTATGTGCTTGACTGCACTGAAACAGGTAGTGCTTTAGGAGCTGTTATTAATGTGCTATTACATCACACTAAGGCAGCTGTTCACTTTAAAACTATTGAATCGTAAGCATAAAAGCCCACATATGCAAACATGTAGTGGGAAATATGGTGGCAATATGTGCATCACCATGCTTGTTAACACAAGTTCCCCAACCATAAGATTGCTTATCAGGCACTCTCACAAGTTTCACCATCCTTCTTTGCCTTCACTTCTGGAACCCGACCCAGTGACTTCCCACTTGCTCAACATCAGGTCTAGTCTTGCCATAGTTTGCTTCCATTGGTTGGCTACCTGCTGCTCATTATCTGCAAGGTACATGGGTACAATCCAAAAGGTGAAGGACATTTATTTTCTTGAGAACCACTTTTAAAACCGGGCATGCATTCTTCTGAGCTACAGCAATTGTGGTAGGCCAACTGCGTGGGTGTAAAATATTGGCAAAGATAGAGAGAGGCGTGATATCAAACACAAAGCTCAAGCGGTCAGTTTTACACAACGTTTGTATCCACTTTTAATAAAGTAGTTGGGAATATTTACATTTCGTTACAAAAATACATTTTGATACCAATTTTGTTACATTTTTGTCATTTAGCAATGGTAGTGCCCTAGTAGTATTTAGTAGCCTAGTTTTTACCCCGTGAGGTATAGCTATCAATAAGAAAATAATATGCAATTAGTTATTTTAGATCATCTTTGAAAATGGTGGGTTTCCTGTCCTAGTTTCACAGCAGTGAAGTTGATTCCACCGCCCGGGTGCAGGAGAGTAAGCTTCACGAAGCAGATGGAGCGGGCTATTAGCTGGTTGGGGTTGGGCGGCTGCGAGATCGGATGTGGCAGGACGGAGTTGACTACATTATTATTTTTAAAAAGCACCCACGTCATGTCATTAAGGTTGAGCATAACTGTTGACATGTGGGTAACAGCATCACCTGTGTATTTTCGCTCTTTTTTGCCATCTAGCGCACCACAAGAGAACTACAAGCAACACCTGCAGTGCCATACAGATGGCGCCAAATATCCCCACAAGGCCTTGTGGGCGTGAACAATGCCGCGATTGGGTCAACGTGAAACCATCAAAACCAGCATAATGTGATAGTTAGCTTGCTTTTGCTAACTACCCAGTTTACAGGCTAAACCGGGATAGGGTTTAGCATAGGGGGTGGCGCTACGTCGACAATCATATACCTATATTTTACATTACTGTAAAGTAGGTAACCCAATATTATTTGAGTTTTACATTTTAAAAGTTAACTGGTCAGTGAACTCTCTTGCGTAACATTTAGGCAGGCAAATTCGAGCATCTCTTGACATCAACACGGCTCATCTCTACCGGTGGTGGTAGGTTTGTTTTGCTTAGCTAGCCAGTGCTGAACTAGTAGCGCGTAAAAGCGAATCAATAGCGATGTTCTTGAAAATGCGATAGAACAACATATCTATATACTTACATTATAAGTGATATAAATGCATGCGTTTTTAAGTATATGTTATCTATTACCTACAAACCTGAACAAGCTACATTAATCGCACTGCAAAGTGTTGGCGGCATTCATTGAAGATGACCGAGTGGGGAGAAGATACCGTTTGTGACTGCTGTTAGTAACCGTACTAGCTTGCTGGAAAACGGTTTTAGCCTGCATTTTGTCAACCTTCATGGAATCGGCAGTTGTTATAGTACTGTCTAAATCCTGACAATGTTAGTGATTATATAAGGCAGTTTTCTAGCCTTATTTTCTAAGGCTTTTAATTAGCATGCGTTGACCCCCCCTCCCCTTAGCTGTATTGCTTGTTGGATGTCGTAATAACAGTGTTATGCTTGCTGTCGTGTTTAAAAAAAATACCCTAGTATATCAAACTAGCGGTTGAACCGATATTCGATGTTTCATGCTTGAATTGGCACGTTGTGTTTTTCCTCTCACGAGCCAGTGATAACAAAATTAAATAGTTATTTTCTTCCAGCAGTGCCGTGACCAACATGGTCGTTCCAGACACCGCGAGTGAGGTCCAAACGGCTGATAACGACGGTTCCGTGGGTATCATAAAGACACCGTCCCAGTCGAGTTACGAAGAGGAGGAGGAATTAGCGGGGGTGGAGCTGGAGGAGGTTCGCAAGCTCCAGGAGCTTGTTCGAAGACTAGAGGTCCAGAATCAAACCCTCCGCAATAGAGGAGGCAGTAAGAATCTCCATCTTTCAGGAGAGACAAACAGCAACAACCTTACAACTGATTCTGACATTAACGGGAGGATATCATCCTGCGAAAGAGTCACCAACACTAGCTCCCCTCTCAGGTTGGGGAGCAGTGGAAGTTGTGGAACAGAGCTATGCAGCAGTAGTGACTTTGAGCTGTCTCCTCCTCAGGACAGTTGTAGCAGCGAGGAGATGTGTCCTCTTCCTGTAGCTAACAGGATAGAGACGGAAGAGGAAGATGATAGTCTACTCTGTGTAGGGATTCTAAACCTGCCGTGTGGAAATGGACCTGGACCAGAACTGGGGCAGACCCATGGGCTAAGCCAGACTCCTGAAAGCCCATCCCTGGATAGCTATGAGTCTGAGACCCTGGCTGACAGTGACTGTGGGGTGGACCAGCTGGCTCTGGATGAGGTGGATGTCCTGGACCTGGAGGAGGACTGTACTGAGGTGGATGACGAGGACAGTTGGTACGTACCCGTAAGGATTGGAGAGATTGTGACATGGCACCCGGTTACCTGTGTAGGGCCCAGGGCCTTGTTCAAAAAGTAGTTCACTATATAGAGGCTGTCATTTCAGATGCAGGCAAATCTCCTCTGCCCACTTCTTAGATTAGGCCTATTTAACCCAACTTTCAAGATGTAACTGTCCAGTTTTTCATACTCTCCTCCTTTTTTATATCAGGGATGATTCAGATTTAGGACACAAGGTGAATTCAAGCTTTAGATAGGCCTCTCTTTTGAAAGTTTCCATCAAATGACTTCCCTGTGCTTTAAGTACCACACAAATATCAGTCACGGTCCTCCCCGCTGTCCTTCATTGGCAGGTTTTGCAGTCTGACTGAACTTTGCAGAGGAGCTGTACTGCTTTTGCCTGTCCTGTTTCAGATCTCTGCAGATGGAGAGGAAGCCTAAACTAATATGTGCTCCACATGTTGGAGTGTGTCCAGGGTTCTGCGTGTTGACATACTGGCGGCATCTGTGTCTTTGGGCAACTGTGTCTTGCATGCTGTGCACGTGTTACCGCCCGTGTGCATCTACTAAGGGATGGATGGCCTTGTAGCCTCATGAGTCATTAGCTTTTTCTACAAGTAGGTTATTGCTTGGAGGGACAATGACTGCAACCTTTAGACATATACACTGCTCAAGAAAAATACAAGGACACATTATTATCATCACAGTATAACACAAAGTTAATTAAACTTCAGGGATATCAATTTGTCCAGTTAGGAAGAATAATTGATTATGACTCAAAGTCACCTGTTTTGGTGCAGATGAAAGGGACAACAGGTGCACTGGATAGGCAACAGCAAGACAACCCCAAAAAGGGAATGATTTTGCAGCACCGTGCCACTCTATTGGAATTTGCCAATACACACTTCTGAGTCGTATTAAATGATTCCAGCCCTCAATCGCTTGGTAATTTTGGCCATTGTTAAGTCATTGCACAGAAAATAATATGTAGTTCAGGATTTTCCCTAAATTCTCTGTTTGTGGTCTTTGTAAAATACTTTAGCTGTGATAGACAATGCCTCTGATCACCAGGAAACATTGTAATTAGGAGAGGGAGAACGGCAGAGGGAGAACGGCAGAGGGAGAACGGCAGAGGGAGAACGGCAGAGGGAGAACGGCAGAGGGAGAACGGTAGAGCTAGAGAAGGGGATACATGCAGGGGATGGTTGATGAGAGCTTGGGTAGGTAGGAGGAACCTACCGTGTTCCAGATAGGGATGGGCAGAGAACCCTACCCTGTTCTAGATAGAGATGGGCAGAGAAACCTACCCTGTTCTAGAGAAAGATGGAAAGAAAACCCTACCCTGTTCTAGATAGAGATGGGCAGAGAACCCTACCCTGTTCCAGATAGAGATGGGCAGAGAAACCTACCCTGTTCTAGAGAAAGATGGAAAGAAAACCCTACCCTGTTTTAGATAGAGATGGGCAGAGAAACCTACCCTGTTCTAGAGAAAGATGGAAAGAAAACCCTACCCTGTTTTAGATAGAGATGGGCAGAGGAACCCTACCCTGTTCTAGATAGAGATGGGCAGAGAAACCTAGGTTAGATCCAGATAGAGATGGGCAGAGAACCCTACCCTGTTCTAGAGAAAGATGGGCAGAGAACCCTACCCTGTTCTAGATAGAGATGGGCAGAGAACCCTACCCTGTTCTAGAGAAAGTTGGGCAGAGAACCCTACCCTGTTCCAGATAGAGATGGGCAGAGAAACCTACCCTGTTCTAGAGAAAGATGGGCAGAGAACCCTACCCTGTTCTAGATAGAGATGGGCAGAGAACCCTACCCTGTTCCAGAGAGAGATGGGCAGAGAACCCTACCCTGTTCTAGATAGAGATGGGCAGAGAACCCTACCCTGTTCCAGATAGAGATGGGCAGAGAACCCTACCCTGTTCTAGATAGAGATGGGCAGAGAACCCTACCCTGTTCTAGATAGAGATGGGCAGAGAACCCTACCCTGTTCCAGATAGAGATGGGCAGAGAACCCTACCCTGTTCTAGATAGAGATGGGCAGAGGGAGTGTCTGGGTCAGGGGCAGCCTGCCAACACGGTTTACTGTTTGCACTTGTGCTATTCTCTGACATGAAACTCCGGGAACAGGGCGGAGGCTAAAGCTCAACTGGGTGCGACATCGACCAGGGCTGAAACCAGGAGGGGGACGTCCTGTATTACTGGTTTTTGGTTTTGCATCGTTTTGCTACATTGGGCCCCATTGAATACTCTCACCGATAACTTCCATAGCTTGATTTACTGCTATTTACTTGGTAATGTTTGTAAGGATAACCAGCCTGCAAGTTGATGCTCTGTTTTCCACAGACAGTAAAGGGAAACAAGGCGGTACTTGTCATCTGTTTCATCCTAAGTGTAAAGGGCTATTTCAGTCACTAGTAGGGCCTCCTGCTACTAATACAGACACTTTTTTCTGTAAGTCTCTATAATATTTGCATCATTCAGATTACAGAGTGTTTCAGTTTGTGGTAATCATGTTTAGTTCTATAACGGCAGAGCCAGGAAGAGCTCAGCTTGTTCAACAAAATAAAATTGACAGGAATTGATTGCATAAAAAATGTGGTAATAGCAGATGGCTAATTTTGAAATGAAATGCAACATTTCCACTTTAAGCGCCACAGGATTAATCCAGGGTTTTTCCTCTACTTGTTTAGGCATTTGTCCTTATGCTGTATTCCATACAGTCTTTTAGTACGGTACAAAAAAAAGTACTAAAATGTATTACTGGTAGCTATTTGAGCAGCTCAGCCGTGGATTAAAAAATCCAACACGGCAATGACTTGTTCTCAGTTTCACGTTATTAGCCATCCCATATGCGGCCCGCGGATTTATCACTGCCACAACATTCGGTAATCCAGCCCGGCAGAACTCTAAGCAGCTTTGTTGTTTTCCCAAATGGAAACCACTTCACTGTATAGTGCACTCCTTTTGAGCTGGGGGCCATATGGCTCTGGACAATGTAGTGCTCTACGCTAGGGTATTGGTTGGGACGGGCCATCTGGGACGGCAGGCAGGATGCTGGTTGCAGATTAACTGCTTTGGGGGAACTTAGACGTGCATGTGATCTCTTCTGGACCTTCTGGACCTAACACCCATGATTGGAAGGAACTTTAGGGGTTTAGGCTGGTAGCTTAAACCTTTCTGTTACTGGCCCAGCACGAACACATTGCTGCAGCGGAGCTCGTCATTATGGTTTGGTGTCTGACCCTGATCTCTTCTCATTAAAACACAAATTAGGTCTATAACAAAGTGCCCCAACTGCTTGCTTTTCTACTGGATGTCTGACTATCCACTTCTCTGACAGCAGAGCAACTAGGCTTCTGTCACTCTGCTCTCCAGTTGCTAGAAACCCTGTTTTCAGGATCAGGTTTTCTACCTGGAAACCCTCACTAGTCCGACTTCAGTACGGGTGTGCCAGCGTGAGCCCTGGATGAATGCATTCTGTTTCGTTGTTCCTCCCAGTGTGTGTGAAGGCTTGTCTTTTGTGTTTGTCCAATGGGTAGATTAATGACTCAGAAACCAGTGAGCACAGGCAGGCTTTTCTTTGTGGATGTTTTTTTGTTGTTTTTAGATCATTACCTTCCCCTACGTGACCATGATCAAACGTCGTACCAGACAAGGCGTTGAGATACTCTGCTGGACTTCAGAAACGGGACAGTCCAAGCAAATAGTAGAGTGTCGGATAAGCGGTTCAAGTCGTGTGCTGAAGTGACCAGAGTAGGTCAATGTGGAACGATCATCATTTTGTCATCGGTGGCTGTCTACAGAGGGAAACTACCACGGTGGCTGTCTACAGAGGGAAACTACCACAGTGGCTGTCTACAGAGGGAAACTACCACAGTGGCTGTCTACAGAGGGAAACTAGTTCAGTGTACATGCCTATTTCAGGCTACTGTGGTAGGTCATTCACAGTGAAAGCTTGGGTAGACCGCTCATTAGGGCTGCGATTTGCCATACGAAGAAGCCTTGATGTACAACAGTGTCTAGTGTTAACCAGTGTGGGGGCCGCACAGCAACCCTGTAAGCGTCAGTCCTTTGGCCAAAGTTCCTTGTTAATGAGAAAGATTGAAGGAGAAGGACAAACTGTTCCGACCATGCCTGTTCTGACCAATCACTGTTCAGTGTGAGTCGCCTGCACAGACCCCAACTCAATACAGCATATTTGGTAGGAGAGAACAGGCGGGTGGTGGGTTGAATGTACCACCCGCCAGTCTGCAGGAATTGCGTGCAGATCAATTCGTACAGACATCCCCTTGGAATGTTTCTGACCCCTGGAAAAAGGAATTCCCCAAAGAATCCTGGCAGGTCTGGAGAGATCAGACCCAGTACTATTAAAAAGTAATAAACTGATCACTGAGAGGTGAATGGGATAAATGTTATGAATGGACAATGACTCTGTGCTGTCTGTGTGTGTGGTGGTGTTCAGCAATATACTACAGGGGACAAGAAGACATTCCTCCTGCAGACTGCCCTCCTGCAGACTGCGCTCCTGCAGACTATCTTTTTGCAGACTATCTTTTTGCAGACTAACTATTTGCAGACTATCTTTTTGCAGACTATCTTTTTGCAGACTATCTTTTTGCAGACTATCTTTTTGCAGACTATCTTTTTGCAGACTATCTTTTTGCAGACATTTCTCCTGCAGACATTTCTCCTGCAGACTATCCTCCATATTTAAAGTTATTAACTGCATGCCAGAGAACAATGAATGCCATGTTTTTCACCCACTGTGCTGGTGTTGTAAATCCTCTCTCCCCTTCCACCTCTCTCCCCTTCCTCCTCTCTCCCCTTCCACCTCTCTCCCCTTCCTCCTCTCTCCCCTTCCTCCTCTCTCCCCTTCCACCTCTCTCCCCTTCCACCTCTCTCCCCTTCCACCTCTCTCCCCTTCCACCTCTCTCATACCTTTTCTTACTTGTATAACCCCATGCCTCTTTGTCCACTCCATTCTCTGCCTCTCTAACACTTGCCTTTTCTCTCTGCCTCTCTAACACTTGCCTCTTCTCTCTGCCTCTAACATTTGCCTTTTCTCACTGCCTCTCTCTTTCTACAGGTTGTATGTCTCCCCTAAGAAGCAGGTAGTTGCTGAGCAGAGACCGGAGTCTCCTCTAAAGTGGTGTCGGAAGGTTCTGGACCACCCGAGCCCGGAGACCGAGGTGGCCTGTCGGACACTGCTTACCCGCCTGGACCAGAGTATGCTCCTAGTAAACCTATAGTGACCATAGGATAACCATGTAGTAACGTTATAATCTGATGACCGTGTAGTAACAATAGTTTGACAGCCTTATCATAACATTACGTTCTGATAACCTGTCCGATTGACCACCATCAACCTAATAATAATACAATACAAGGACTCTCCTGTAAAAAAATCTGTAACTTTATACCAAGCCATAAACAAATACAATCAGTACCTTCTTGATGCTTCTTAGTGACTGCAGGTAGAGCAGAATAATAGAGGACAGAACCAGTACTGCCCACTCTCCAATTACGCGACTTCTGATTGTCTCAAAACACTGAACACTCTGCACAAATACAACAGTCTCTATGTTCCAAAGGACGCCCTATGGTTTCTGTTTAGGCGGTGCACTATGTAGACGGGATGACATTTGGAACGCATGCTAGGCAGTCTGTGGTGTTTTTGTTTTTGCATTGCTAAAGTTAAATGGCCATTTATTAAGCCTTATTTACACTACAATGTATTTGGCAGCTGGCTAGCTAGTTAGCAATTGTTGCTAGTTTCTTTTGCACTGGTTAGCATCATCTCTGACCTGATTCCTTTTTGTTTAAAGGCGTCATATTTCTATTTCATTTCTATTGAACTAAGGGCATGAATACAAACAAGTCTAGATGACATTTGCGCTTAATATTTTATGTTTATGTTTTAAATATGCTTTTCCACCAAATAGTTTCAGTCTTGCCAAGATTCCACATTTAAAATGTCTTGCCAGTGTGTATCTGTTTGCATTGACATACATGTATTCTCCCAATACTCACTTGAGACACTCGCAGTACTATCCCCTCACCCTAAATCAACATGGACTACCTAATACTATACACATCTAATTTGGTTAAAAAAGACGAGGAGGCAAGTCCTGTTATTGTTTGAAATCTGTCCTATAAGGAGTAGAGGCAGGACTCTAGGACTCAAGCTTTGCAGGTGTGATACGAAGTGGAAATGGAAACCATTCATTTACATTACACGCAAATGCTATTTGAATTGATACTGCCATGACAACGGCTGTTGGTACACTGAGACACGTTTTACTTTTCACTGCCCCCTGCAGGCTTATGTATGTGTGTGTCGGTGATGGATGACCAAGGCTTGGATGCAGTTCCAGCAGCACTGCATTTAGCAGTAGCAAACCGTTCCCCTATGTCTGCAACGCTCTCGGTGTAATGTAGCCGCACACCCCCCTTCATTATTTATCCGGTGCGTCTGGGCGAACTGCTACAACAGAAACATTCACACCGGTCCTGGCTTGGCCTGAAGACCTCAGGACGTAATGGCGTAGAAGCTTGCCCTGGGCAAGATAGTAGTGGAACAGTAGAACTGTACTTTTCTGTCAGGTCATCAAACTACCCACTTCAGGGTGGAAGTGCTAACGCCACCACAATACTTGGACTCAGTCATTTGTACAGAGGATTACAGTCCGAGGGTTAAGTCTGATGTAGGTAAGACGACTCCTGCACCTGCCAAGTTCCCCGCTGGAAGCGGGCAGATATGTCAAACAATGAACTAGGGAATTTCCTGTTTGGTGTCTTTGTGTCATGTGATAAACGCACTCTCCCAAACGTTTGTGTTTCTGGCTCGTTGGCGTCATGGAGCTGAATAATGGCGTGACGAATACTAGCAAACAAAGCTTGGATAATGTAAGACTAAAATAAAGGACCTAATGGTACCCCGGGAATATACATGTCCTCTTTCATACAGGACAATTGCCTTAAACTTGACAATCCTAAGCTGGACAACTCCCGTCCGTCAAAGTAACTCAGGAATCCTTCCCAGCCGTTCAATTGGAAACAAGGATTTATGTTATTCCTCTGATCCTGTTGACTTCCTACCCAGGCTAACACACAATACACCATAATAACAAGTGACAAAAAGTTTTTTAATATTTATGGTCGTAGAGTCTTTCAGGTGTCTTTTGGCAAACTCCAGGAGGGCTGTCATGCCTTTTACTGAGGAGTGGCTTCCATCTGGCCACTCTACCATACAGGCCTGATTGGTGGAGTGCTGCAGAGATGGTTGTCCTTCCGGAAGTTTTTCTTCTTCTCACAGATCAATGCTGGAGCTCTGTCAGAGTGGCCATCGGGTTCTTGGTCACCTCCCTGACTAAGGGCCTTCTTTCCCAATCGCTCAGTTTGGCTGGGAGATCAACTTTTGGAAGAGTCCTGGTGGTTTTAAACTTCTTTCATTTATGGATGATGGAGGCCACTGTGCTCATTGGGACCTTCAATGCTGCAGACATGTTTCTGTACCCTTCCCCAGATTTGCGTCTCGATACAATCCTGTTTCGGAGGTCTACAGAAAATGAATTGGACTTCATGGCTTGGTTTGTGCTCGGATATGCACTGTCAACTTTGGGACCGTATATATATATATATAGAGATAGCTGTGTGCCTTTCCAAATCATGTCCAATCAATGGAATTTACCACAGGTGGACTCCAATCAAGTTGTAGAAACATTTCAAGCATGATCAGTGGAAACAGGATGCACCTGAGCTCAGTTTTGAGTGTCATGGCAAAGGCTGTGAATACTTATGTACATGTGATAATTTTTTTATAGATTTGCACACATTTCAGAAACACTTTTCATGTTATCATTATGGGGTATTGTGTGTAGAGTTTTGAGGGGGAAAATGTTTTGGAATAAGGCTGTAACATAATAAAATGTGAAAAAGTGAAGTACTGGATACCTGTATATAGAACCTAACACTCCGTACACATCAACAATGTTCAATAGCGGGTGGCTTTAGACACAGCCAAAGACTGTGTTGATCTAACAATGTCTCTTCCCAGGGTAAAAGGGGATCTATCAGTTTAACAATAACACAGAGATTACTCCACCTATGCTGTGGTAAAAATGTCCTGCCATATGTCCTGTATGACGTATCCGTGATAGTTAAATGAGGGTGCAAACCATATTTGCAGGCTATCTAGTGTTTATTTACTCGGTTTAGGAAATGATTAAAACAAGCTTGTATTTGCTGTTCTGATGGCGGTATGACGGTGGAGCCATGCTCATGAGTGGGGTTCCCTTCTACGCCCATTGATTCAAAGTGCACGTCAAACCAAGGACCCCGGCTCACACTAACAGCATTTGCTGGCTACCTCTTAATATAATATTCATCCAAGTCCTCTTTCCACTTTCAGGAAGTGCCATTTTGCATATGCATGTTGTAACGTCACTGTGTGTTCTCCTGTCTCCTCGGTGCCCGTAGCGTCCCGCTGGAGGAACATCTACAGTAGCCGCGGCGTGGCAGGGGAAGCCAGCTCCTCTGGCCTTCTCTCCCCCGGGTACCACAACAAATCCACTAACAAAACTCTACTAACCAGTGGTGGCTCAGGTACGCATGACATTAACACCTCCTACTGTCCCCCGCTTCCCCTCCTCCTCGCAGGGCAGTGGGACAAGGTCTGAGGTGGTGCTATAAGATCCAGATGACGACGGAATGATTGGGTTTAAGGATCATTGCGGATAACTCGTTAAGTAACGGCTCGGTTGATTTTGGATGTCAGCGACATAGCGTTGCGAAGATCTGATCTGTTGTGAGGACTACAGGGAAGATACTGGGTATCTTGTGTCACGGATTGATAACGATCTCTCCTGCAACGTGGTGTGAATATCAACTGGTTTGAACCATAATGTTACTCCTCTCCCGGCGTGGGTGGCCTAATGTAAACCAAAACAGGCTGAAGTTCTTTTCTAACCTGTAACTCTCTTTTCTCTCTGCATGAAGTGTGTAAAGGCTTTGCTTGCTGTTGATCCGGGCCTAATACCAGATTTAATAGAAAACCTAACACCCCAAAGCAGTTGTTGTGGCCTTTTACATTCGTTTTGAATGGTGTGTGTGTGTCAGCTTGAATTAAGGGTGTGTACGCCTGAAGATGTTTTCAGATGAATGGAATGTTTGTCTGCCTGTCTCTCAGAAGGTGGCCTGGCCCATTTCTACCTCATTACCTCCAGGATGGGCCAGCATTGTGCCGTGTCTCCTGGCCAGTCTGGACTCATACAGCGGGACAGCAAAGGGGTGGGGGGGGACTAACCGCTGGTGGTAGAGGGCCGCTTTAAAGAGAAGTGAACACATCCATTTCTGAATGGCTAAATCGTCATTCTGTTGGAACTCTGAGCCTAATTCCTGGGTGCCTGGTTTTTGCTTCCTCCGGATTTTATTTGTCTGGGACCTGGTGTCTGTGGGACAACACTGTGTGGCTGAATATTAATGGCCCAGTGTATGAATTAAATCCTGCTTGTGTTCTTCTATTCCCAGGTTATGTAAGTATGCACTCTGCTCTGAGTTCCCAGTCTTCTATAGACAGTGAACTGAGCACCTCCGACGACTCCATCTCCATGGGTTACAAGCTTCAGGACCTCACTGACGTACAAATAATGGCCCGTCTACAGGAAGAGAGTGAGTGGTGTTACAGCATAAATGATTACCTAGATGATGTGATACAGGAATGAGGGTTGTGATGATGTAATGCAACAAGAGTGTGGTGGTAGGGCATACTGACTCATGGTACTAAGCTCAACAAAATAAAGGGAACACTTAAATCTCACATTGGGTCTCGATGAAGGAAATGTATTAAAGATCCAAATCTTTACTGTGCAGTGTGTCATTCGTCGAGAACAAACTGATGTGTCAAGGGTCAACAAGTATGATTTTAAATTGAAATCACAGGCAGTTCCAACTTCCAACTCATAATGTGACTTAGTTGTGTGTACGGCAACGTCTGGACATGGCTCCTCATGAGACAACGGGGGGTGTCCTTGGGGATCTCCTCCCAGACCCTCCAAGGATATGCCTCCCCAGACCATATCACTGACCCCCTTCCCAGCCCTGTCCAGCTCTCCTTGTGTAACGGCCCATCTCCTGGTAACTCCTCAATGCTCTTTGGTTGTACTGGGATACACATGGATGTGTCATCCAGGGGGAGCTGTACTGCCTGTGCAACCTGAATGGATGGATGATGGATGTGTCATCCAGGAGGAGCTGGACTGCCTCTGCAACCTGAATGGATGGATGATGGATGTGTCATCCAGGAGGAGCTGGACTAGCTGTGCAACCTGAATGGATGGATGATGGATGTGTCATCCATGAGGAGCTGGACTGCCTGTGCAACCTGAATGGATGGATGATGGATGTGTCATCCAGGAGGAGCTGGACTGCCTGTGGAACCTGAATGGATGGATGATGGATGTGTCATCCAGGAGGAGCTGGACTGCCTGTGCAACCTGAATGGATGGATGATGAATGTGTCATCCAGGAGGAACTGGACTGCCTGTGCAACCTGAATGGATGATGGATGTGTCATCCAGGAGGAGCTGGACTTCCTGTGCAACCTGAATGGATGGATGATGGATGTGTCATCCAGGAGGAGCTGGACTGCCTGTGGAACCTGAATGGATGGATGATGGATGTGTCATCCAGGAGGAGCTGGACTGCCTGTGGAACCTGAATGGATGGATGATTGATGTGTCATCCAGGAGGAGCTGGACTGCCTGTGCAACCTGTACGGGCTGCAGGTATCGCCTCATGCTACCAGTAGTGACAAGGACACTAACAACTAGAGAAGAATAAGTAAAGAGCAATTGTCTGTGGCCACCGTCTGCAAAACCATTCTCTTTTCAGGGTTGTCTTGCTGCTGCCTCTCCAGTGCCACTGTTGTCACTTTCGTTTACACCAAACAACTTTTATGATTCCTAACTGGACTGATTGATATCCCTGAAGTTTAATTGACTTGGTGTTACACTGTGATGCTTACGTGTTTTCTTAATTGTTTGGAGCAGTGTACATGAGAATAGTGTTATTGACTACCGACTCCTGGTACTGTAATGCAAGAATGGAGGGTTCTAGCGTACTGACTCATGATACCGTAGACCAAGTGAGCAGTGTATTAGCTTACTGTGTTGGGATGCGTTTGTGTGCTTAAGGCAGAACTGATTGTGACTTCACGGGTTTGTGTATTTTCCGGGTGTGTCCACAACTCGCTAAGTACAGCAAGATAATACTTTCAATTCCAATTTGTACTGAACTGTTTTCGAAGCCAGTTTGCAGAAACATAAATGCTATTTGTACTTCTCTTTCTCTGCCTCATTTGTGTGTGTTTCCTCTCAGGTCTGAGACAGGACTACGCCTCAAGCTCTACGTCCGTATCCCGTCGAAGCTCCTCCGCCTCCCTCCAGTCACTGCGTAGGGGCGGGACCTACAGCGACCAGGAGTTTGACACGTACAGCCTGGAAGATGAAGAGGACGAGTGCTGCTCTCTGCCCCAGCGACGCCTCCGCTACTCCCCGTCTCCTCTGGGCTCGCCTCGCTGCCTGTCTCCATCCACGGGCACCCAGGGCCAGGCGGAGTACAGCAGCAGGCTGGGGGCCCCCAGACAACGGGCTCCGCGCCGATCGCTACAGGGGCCCGGGCCCGAGCTGCTGAAGTTTGCCAAGAGCGAGGGTAGGTGGAGAGGAGGGTGCCTCCCGCAAAACACAACACCAGAGAAAATGTAGGAATAGTCTCTTTCCCTTTCAAACAGGGTGTGTGTGTGTGTGTGTGGTTCCAGAAGAGTTGAGACACAGCATGCCTAACCTGGCGCCCCGCACCAGCCTGCGTTCCCTGGAGGCCGTCAGGAACAGCCGCAGCATGGAGGCTAACCTCCAGACCTCTGGCAGCCGCATGTCCCGCCTACCTCACTCCCCTTCCTCAGGTAACCCGCCCTGACCTGCACCCTTCCTCACTCGTCCCTCAGGTAATCCGCCTCCACCCGAGCCCTACCTCATCCCTCTCCCGAGCCTCCACCGGGGTCCTACCTCACCTCCACCCGGGCCCTACCTCACCTCATCCCTCGGTCATGCGTCTCAGGTTTTGTGCCCACTCTGGTTACCGTCAGCCACATCCGTCCTAATCCATAGCCTCTTTCAGGTTGAACCTGGTGCCTCAACGTCACCTGGGATCTAGCCTGAGTCGTGTGCAGGGAACCTGTTGCGCTTCTTTGTCGCCTATATCCTACTGTCATCAGGGCGTGCCACTTTTCCATGTGGACGCGTGGACAGCGCTGCTAAACCCCTCTCCCTCTAGGTGTGTCATCCAGTCGGCTGCGAGTCAGTGGTCAATCCCCCCTGTCCATGCGGGTCCCCGTCAAGGCCATGGGCCCCGTGGGCTCCATGCCGGGGCCCCGACAGCCCTCCAGAGGCCTACCTGTAGTCCAGAGTGGGCTCGGCGGGGGGGTCCGGAGGGTCCAGTCCCCAGGCCCAGCCAACGGGGTGGCCTATCCGGCTGGGAGGGCCTCTAATGGGGGAGCAAGGCCAGTGGCCGCGCGGGGACAGCCAGGAGCTGCCCCGTCCTGCAGAGGAAGAATGACCCAGCCATCTAGAAGGTGGGTGAACCGCTGGTCAATCCAACTGATTTGATCACTTAGAATATTTCCACAGGATTACCACTCATGAGACGATGTGGTTAGGGTTGAGTGCAATGCTTTACAGTAGTAATGAAAATAGAGTTTACAGTGTTTCCATGTGTTAAGATCCCAAGTTGATAATTGTCCAGAGAACGGGACAGAAAAACTGCAACTAGTGTTCCTGAACATAATTTACATTTCAGATACATGGCAATTGGATCATAACGGTTTTATTCATTCTGATACATAAAATGTAAAAAGTGATTGTCCAAAGCACTTCCTCTGACACTCTGATGCTCTCCTTTGAGTATCAGGCTTACTATTTAAAACTCTATGCGTTATGTGTCCATGTATAATGGTTTTTCCTGCATCATGTACAAATCATCAGAAAATATCTACAATTGATAATGCAATTAGAAATTCTTTAAAAAAACGATGTGAAAATGACAATATCGGTACCACGACATTATGGGGATTTGTGGGAGGAAATCGCTTTCAAGTCAGTCAGACTTGGTACAGGAGTTAGGATTTGTTCTATATGAATGTTAGCAGTATTGTCTAACCTCCAGGGGATTTTAGTTATTGGAGGTCATCCAAAGCTAGCACAACTGAATCAACGTGTCCAGTAAACTTTTAAGCCCTTAACTGCTTGATTCAGGTGAGTTAGTTCGGGGCTACAACAAAATGAGGACGGGTCCCTGGGAAGGGGTTTGAGAACCACTGATCACATGTACATCTTGGGTGAATTGATAACCGTGATGGTATTGCCCTAGGAACCTTGGTTCGCCCTAGGAACATTTTGTGTTGAGGTTTATTCCAAAACGGTAGCAGGGGTTTCTTCATATGAATGTTTGTTTTAAAAACATTGTAAAAAAATAAAAATAAAATAAAAAATAAAAAACATTGATTGCGTATTAGAAGTGACAAGTGTCTTCCAAAGTTAATGGCTTTATTGATCCCCAGCAACTCTGTGGTTGTCACCATCGGTTAGGGTTTATCAGCAGCACATTAACAAGGGTGGGGGCATTGAGGCAAGCAGGTTGGGCAGAGGGGCTGTTTGGGGATTTACAAATCATTTTACTCAACCCCCAAAATATTAGAGTATTTATGATTCCTCCCCATCCAAAATGTATCACCTTGTAAGCATTTCATTTTACAAGGTAAAGCGAAGCTTGAAGTTTGGTCGATGGTTTTGTAAAACCAGTGACTGTTTTTTTTATTTGAGCTGGGTTCAGCACTTTATTTTTGTGAACACGCTTTGGTTCCGTTCAGAACGGTAATATAGGAGTGATTTTGAACACAACCATTTATGCTGTCTTCTTTCGTTAGGTCTGTGGGGATGACTAGAACGAATGGCCCAATCTCAGACGAGTCGTGGAGAGACGGTTGCTACTGATGCAACAAAGAAACCTCTGCGTCCCTCCTAACACTTCTTAGTATGAAAAACGCCACCGTTGGGTACAGTCTCTGAACACACACCTGCCTTCGAGCATACCCCAGTAGACATACACATGGCCTACTGCCTCTGTATACTTCTGTAGGCTGTATCCCTGTAGATGAGCCAACCATTCCTGGCATGAAGAACCCTCGGACACCACGGATGAACACTGGAGATGTAGAAGAGCGGAGAGATGGAGGGTGAACACACACACACACACACATTTATTTGGTCTGTGGATTTAGACTGTGCTTCCTGAAGAAAAGATGACAATTCAATTCCAGTCTATATTTTTATGATAGTTATTGAGAATGCTGGAAATAAAAAGAATTGTTGTGATCTAATTTGTTTACGTTCTGTAGATGTTCAAATCTTTAAAGAATTTAGGCAGACTGTTCATTCACTGTGTTGAATTTGTAAGTAGCATCAGATTCCCTATAATAACGTGTACTACTTTTAACAAGCCCTTACTATGGAGTTCTGGTTAAAAGTAGTCTACTTAACAGGGGATATGGTGCCATTGAGTATGAATACTGTGTTGTGAAGTAAACTGACTAATATGAAGGTGACCGAATCTGACTTGGATGTTGCATGATGTTTGTTTTTTTCTCTCAAAGGACCATGAAGTTAGTTTCTTTGTTATATATTGACCTTTAATAAGTCTGTTCTTCCAAGTTACAACCTCCATGTTGATCTGTGGGACAGGTTTTTGTTTTTTATGTTTGTGTGTAAGAGATTTGTTGCGATTCCTCTTAATATTGATGTTGTTTTTTGCTGACACAACCACAATGGATCATTGCTGGACTACACTGCCCTTTCCATCAAGACCCCCTAAAGAATTTAAATAAACTGTTATCATTGGGGGTCAATTGTTTGTGCCAAGGTGCATTTCTGCTGCACTGCTTGCGAAATCCAAAAAAGTACTACTTGTAGTTGAAGAAACTGTATGTGTTGATTGACATCAGGTGTTTTTACTGCATATCGGTAGGTGAATTTTGAGGGTTTGATATTTGGGCACAGCTGTACTAATCTAATAAAAGATATGCACAAACTAAGGCTGTATGCCATTATTAGAGACAACAAGCTATGCACTCTCATGTGGAGTGCCTGTGAAAATCCAGAACTGTAAAGAAAAGAAATAAAACGTATCCATAATAACAACGTTTTCTTTGTTGTTGCTGATATTTAAGGATTACTGTAGTTTGTAACTATGGTATTCTTGGTTATAACAACATGGTTGTAAAACTGCACCACACTTCCAAAATTGTGCAATATGTTTGGCAATCCTACAGTCCCGTGTGAAAAGCAATGCTCTAGGG
>JACXGK010001203.1:55384-75530 GCA_016801125.1 Novumbra hubbsi | reverse complement strand
TCACGGTTTGTCTCTGTTTAATTCTGTTTCAAGCGAATGCTTTACATGTTTTCTGTATATCGTTTTTATGTTAGTTAGTCCTTTCATTTTACGTTTACAGTCCGTGTAGAGTTTGTTTGTTTGTTTTGGGATTAAATACACCTTTTGTTTGGAAATATGTCTGCGTATGGTTCCGCCTCACTACAACACCGTGACACTTGCTTACATACTGTTTTCAAAACAGTTAAACTTAAGTTCAAAACAATAACATAATACAAAACTGAATAAGACAGCAATTTGCTAAAATTCTACAGTAATATGGTAATATATACATACACATTTAAATATATTTTAAATCCTAAAATTAAATGCTATAAAAACAATTTGACAATTGGACCAACCACAGCTGATTCTCATTGTAGATGAACATCTACTCAGGTGTTATGCTTTCAATTTCATTACAAAAGGAGACAACTGCTGAGTAGTTTGCATTACTATTGTATCTGTATCAGTGGATGGTGTGTATACAAATTCTTGTATTTTGGAATTACTCAGTGCAAATGTCTGATTCATTCCAGTAACATATAATTGCAGTGAATTGTAAACAGAGATGTGTCCTTGTTTTACACAACATTGTATAATGCTACCTGTTGTTAGTGTTTTTTAGGTCATTGTTTTGTGGGTTTGTTGTCTGTCGACCTTTGCTAGTGTTCTGGAAGAATGAGTTGATTTGAGACATGTATGAAGTGATTTGGTAGTTTTTGTGCATTTTGAAAGTGAAATGAACTGCTGTGCCGAGCTGACAGTTGGTTTGGAGAACTGTGTGAAGAGTTTTGAAAAAGTGACCTAAGTATTGAGAAATGTGTCCTAGCGACTGTAAAAAACTGTAATTACTTAAAAATCATACAATGTGATTTTCTGGATTTTTGTTTTAGATTTCGTCTCTCACAGTTGAAGTGTACCTATGTTAAAAATTACAGACCTCTACATGCTTTGTAGGTACAAAAACCTGCAGAATCGGCAGTGTATCAAATACTTGTTCTCCCCACTGTATACATTGTTTAATTCCTGATCAGAATAACCTTTTATGCTAAGTACAATTGTGTGTCCCTTTAATTGTGTAATAGTGATGCTGCAATGTTTTGAAGCTGACAACATATAGTACTATTTGTTTGGCACAAATAGTACTTGTGTGTACGGTGTGTGTGTGGATTGGTGGTAGCCTGGTGCATGGTACCGGGTAGTTTGGCACAAATAGTACTGCACCAGGCTACCACCAATCCACACACACACCGTGACACTGGTTACATGTGCCCAGCAACATCTGGGCAAACGTAAGCAAAAGACACCATGTTGTGATGCACTTTTCCGATTTGATTAGATTGCACCACCATGATATCTAGATGTCTTATTTCTTGTGTAAGCTACTTACATGTAAAATGTAATCCTGGGGGGAGGACAAATGTGCCATATAACTATCTATGTAATCTAGCAGTATAGTGGGAGGCTGTTCATGTTGGCAGAGCAACATCCAAGTTGCTACACTGGTTGCCGTAGCTACTGTCACTGACACACGATATAGTTGTTCAAAGGACAGCACCATAGGCTAGCAAGCACCTAGATACAATATCTAGGCATGCGACCAACTGGACAAACCTAAATGTTTCTGAGAGTCCAAATGTATCTTGTTGGTCACAATCAAAACCACTAAAACCCAACATTACCTACCATCAAAAGAACCTCATCCGAAATGTGAACATCACAATCTGGTTGTCTGCACATTATTACCAACATTAATGGAAACATAAATTCTGAGGTATACCAGGAAATCTCAACAGAACATCAGGAGCTAAACTAGGTCCAAAAATGGGGGTTCCAACTAAACCAAAAGAATGGCTTAGGAGAAAGTTTTTAAAGATTTATGTTTGGGATTGGCCAAGCCAAAGTCCTGACCTCAATCTAATTGAGATGTTGTGTCAGGACCTAAAGCAATCAATACATGGCAGACACCCCTCTAACCTCACTCAATTGGCTGAGTTCTATAAGGAGGAGTGGTCAAAACTTCCTCCAAAAAGATGCCAGAGTCTGATTAGAGGCTATAGGAATTGTTTACTGATATACTTATGCTTACACTTACGCTTCTAATGAAGGTGCCACAAGCAATTGAATGAAGCAAAGATGACATCCTAACCCAAACATGAACATTTTGTTCAGTAAACCATTTTGGTTAAACAATGAAAATATTTGTTTTTGTTAGTGTCTTTATTACTAAATGGGTTTGAATAAAGACAAAAATAATGGCCATCCCTGTATGGTTTACAAACTTTTAAGAAGCACTGTACATTGAAGACTAGAGTATTCCAGTAACCCAAAATATCAGGCCACTTCCACATAAGGTATAGGCAGCCTGCACTCCATCTGTTACTGGCCTGCAAAAGGTACTCGTAACATGTAGAGGTCAAATATGGTACTGTAGGCAATGGCCCAGTTTAGTCCTTATTTTTGCAGACATTACTGCTGACAGTGACACAGCCTCACTGTGATCTGTAGAACAAGTAGCCAAGTGCCAATATAAAGAGTAGCATACAAGAGCCAACTAGAAAAAGCAACAGGAATGATTAAAAAAGCCTAACTTTATCCTTTCTCTAAGATTATCAGTTGTGGTACTGTGATAGAAACATAGCCTTCAAGTTATCATAAAAACTTGGACTGGGTCAGAGGTTCGTCTTTCAGCAATATAATTTTCTGAAAAATGCAGCCAAGGGGACAGTGGAGTAGTTTATTACCAGACTGTCCTAGAATGACCCAGTCAACGCCTAAACACTTAAACCAGATTTTAAATGTCATTTTGAAATACTTTGATAGTGGAAATCAGAGGGTGAAGTAAAAGAATGACCGGATGAGCCCTGGTCCCAGCACTCGAGCCAATAGATGTGCTGAATGCAGTTGGGCATAAAATAGTCACTTAAGTCACAAGAAAGTTAAATGGGCAGGACGGGTGGTAAAACATTTAACAGTTGGTTCAGTACTGTTACCAATTTTCCTAAAATCTTAACACACAAACTGACCTAAAACACACAATTGGCAAAACGGTTAATTTCTTGCTCAAAATCACACATTAACTAAATTCCAACACAATACACTAGGTCTACCAAAATACTACAGGCATGTCTCAAAATCAGACAAATATTCCAAGACACTAACGCATTTTCTCTTTTAACAGGAACATTAAGCCAATCATAGCCCAATGTGATAAAAACACTAACATCAGATGGAATTACAGAAACAGCATTATTCTATATGGTTCAGGTCTGCCCAATAGACAGTATATTGAATTGATCATAGATTGTGTTTTGCACTGCAGTTTCTTTTGAAGCCTCTTTACATTGGGTTTAGTAAATACATGCATTTCATTTCTTGTCATTTCTTTTGCTGAAAACATGAATGACCCCTTTCAGAGTAGCTTTATAGAATGCATGGTTTATGAAAAAAATAAGAAATTGCTGCAGTAAAGGCTTTATTTGGAACAGCACATTACTGCAAGGTAACACAAATGTGCAAATACTGTTTATCAGTAGCATAGCAGCAGTATGATACAAAACACAGTGTATATATTTGTGTATCAATTCACAATATGAGCAGCTGTTCACTTTGACTTTAGCCTCTAAGTTAGGTTTAAAACATGATGTTATCTATTCTGACTAACAGGGTGAAAGCATTTGAAAGTTGGGCAGTAAAAATCTATTGTTTTGGTCTTGGTTGAGCTTGTCTGCAAAAAAGGTTTGTGTTAACTGGATGCATTTTGTGTCAAGGCAACAAGAAATGTGTTAATTGTATAGCCTATAGAGGCGGATGTTGTGCTAAATGTGTTAAGAGTTATGAAATTTGTTAACAGTTTTCAAAAAACTGTCATAGCCATTGTAAAAAAAAACTAATATAATTGGCTTTATATTCTCCTCCTAGAAAACATATCATGGAGACATAACACATAGTAACAGCCATTGACCGCAGGACAAGACTTTTACTGTGACGACTCTTTCAGAGTAAAATAACAAAACAATCAACCGACGGCAGTTGAATAACTTCGTCCTGCACGACAGGGGAGAGAAAAGGGAGATAATCATTCCCACAGGGGCCATGGTGTGGGCCTGACTGCACGTTGCTCATGTGCTGGGCTGCTGCAGGGTCTGAGGCACCACCCCTAATCAAACCTGTCACAGTGCATGGAGGGTTACAACTTGACCAATGTTCTGCACGATACTCATGTGCTGGGCGGGGCTTCAAAATCCTTCAGGTTTCGGGGCTGTCGCTGGGCAAGTCGGACTTTCAGCTCCCTCAAAAAATGTTCTATTGGATTCAGGTCTGGAGACTGGCTAGGCCACTCCAGGACATTGCTTCTTACGGAGCCATTCCTTAGTTGCCCTGGCTGTGTGTTTCTGGTCGTTGTCAAGCTGGAAGATCCAGCCACGACCCATCTTCAATGCTCTTACTGGGGGAAGGAGGTTGTTGGCCAAGATCTCGCGATACATGGCCCCATCCATCCTCTCCTCAATGCGGTGCAGTCAGGGGGACACCCTTTGCAGAAAAGCATCCCCAAAAAATGAAGTTTACACCTCCATGCTCTCACAGTTGAAGTGTACCTATGATAACAATTACAGACCTCTACATGCTTTATAAGTAGGAAAACCTGCAAAATCGGCAGTGCATTAAATACTTGTTATCCCCACTGTATGTATATGTATATATAGTATATAAAAACTACAGGTATTTTATGTACAGGTAGAGTATTTAAAAAAATATACAATGCCTATAAAAAGTATTCACCCCTTGTGGATGTTTCACCCTTTTGTTGCTTTTATACATGAAATCATGAAATGAAATTATGGTCAATATAATTCTGCTTTTTTGACAGGAATTTGCCCATAACAATTCTTTAATATCAAAGCAAAAACAGATACCTACAAAATAATATAAATTCATTAAAAATAGATAAGGTAAAGTAGATGATTGCATAAATATTCACCCCCTTCAGGTCAGTATTTAGTAGATGCACCTTTGACTGCAATCAGAGTCTGTGTGGATAGGTCAGGCTGGCACATCTGGACAATGCATTTTTGCTCCATTCTTCCTTGCAAAACAGCTCAAGCTCTGTCAGGTTGCTTGGGGATCGGGTGTGAACAGTTCTTTTCAAGTCCGGCCACAAATTCTTGATTGGAATTTAGATCTGGGCTTTGACTTGGCCACTCAAACATTGATCTTGTTGTCTTTGAACCATTTCTGTGTAGCTTGTGCTGTATGCTTTGGGTTGTTGTCTTGCTGGAAAATAAATCTTCTCCCAAGTCGTAGTTCTCTTGCAGACTGAGTCAGATTATCCTCCAGGATATGGTGATATTTTTCTACATTCATGTCCCCCTCTACCTTTACAAGCTTCGCGGTGGAGATGGTGTGTTTGTGGTGTTTGGCGTTTGCCATACATAGCGTCTAGTCTGATGGCCAAAAACCTCAATTTGTGTCTCATCAGACTAAAGAACCTTCTTCCAATTCACCTTGGAGTCTCCCACATGCCTTTGGGCAAATTCCAGGCAAGATTTCATATGAGCTTTTTTCAACAGTAGCTTTCTCTTTGCCACTCTCCCATACAGCTTCGACTGGTGAAGAACCCGGGCAACAGTGGTTGTATGTACAGTCTCTCCCATCTGAGCCACTGAAGCTTTTAACTCCTTCAGAGTGGTCCTAGGTGTCTTGGTGGCCTCCCTCACCAGTCTTCTGTATTCTTCTTGCCCGATCACTCAGTTTGTGAGGACGGCCAGCTCAAGGCAGATTGGAACAAGTGGCATAATCCTTCCATTTCTTAATGATGGATTTAACTGAACTCTGTGGGATGTAAGTTGGAAATCTTTTTGTACCATCTCCTGACTTATACTTTATAAGTCACAACCCACAGTGTGTGCTCCAACCCACAGTGTGTGCTCCAACCACAGTGTGTGCTCCCAACCCACAGTGTGTGCTCCAACCACAGTGTGTGCTCCCAACCCACAGTGTGTGCTCCAACCCACAGTGTGTGCTCCAACCACAGTGTCTGCTCCAACCCACAGTGTGTGCTCCAACCCACAGTGTGTGCTCCAACCACAGTGTGTGCTCCCAACCCACAGTGTGTGCTCCAACCCACAGTGTGTGCTCCAACCCACAGTGTGTGCTTCAACCCACAGTGTGTGCTCCAACCACAGTGTGAGCTCCCAGCCCACAGTGTGTGCTCCAACCCACAGTGTGTGCTCCAACCACAGTGTCTGCTCCAACCCACAGTGTGTGCTCCAACCCACAGTGTGTGCTCCAACCCACAGTGTCTGCTCCAACCCACAGTGTGTGCTCCAACCACAGTGTGAGCTCCCAACCCACAGTGTGTGCTCCAACCCACAGTGTGTGCTCCAACCCACAGTGTGTGCTCCAACCCACAGTGTGTGCTCCAACCCACAGAAAGGGTAAAATGTCCCACCATGACTGCCGACAAACTATCCTCTCATCGGACCTGTTACGATGGCCCAACAGGAAGCATTGTAACACTGAATTAAAGCAGCCAAAAGCTCTAGGTAAACAAGGCTTTGTGTACTCTGCGGTACTGCCAAAGGAAAACTGATGAAGGTGACGCGACTGGTTCAGGTGTACAGCCAGCAGCAGAGCTAAACCAGCCACATCCACAACACCCCAAGAAGGATGACGACGACCTGAGGAGTCATCAATCACAGGGGGCAAGGCAGGTGCGAAAGCCCACCGTCATTCCAAAACCAAATCAGGAAAAAAGTCTGTCCCAATTGTGAATGGATAAAAACACAAGACAGAAGTCAACTCGAGACCTATAACCGATAGGAACGGAAGCTCAACACCAGAGTCAGGTAAAGAGTGGAGTGAGAGAAACTTGCAACGTCGCTTGCAAGCATGACTCCGCCACAACAAGCCAATTGTCCAAACAAACCAGCACTCAGATCCAACTACGCCTCAATGGTGCTGAGTCTCACTGAAAACCGTTTTTGATTAAGTTTTGTTAAATAAATTTCCAATGTATTTATTTGTTGCACTCTTTAAGAGGTTTTTGGCCAGTCTTTAGCAATACACATTCCAGTCTGGAATAAGAGAGCCTTCAACATCCAGGTGCTTGACTGCAGTTCACTGCCAGATGCCAACATTTTAACTTTCATAGCTTGAAACAGTTTAGCAGATTGCAGATCTTCATATCGATGTAAGAGGCCTATAAAAACATTCCTCACCTTTTCCACTGCAGTTGAAATGCAGTAGTCTAACATCTGATTAGTCCTCTGGATTGGACTTGGTTATCGAAAAACCTCTAGAACATATTTAACTCTCTTTCCAGTTCCCTGAACAGCAGAAGATACAAGGGAAGACTGTCATGAAATATTTATGCTGGTCACAGAGGCTTGAGTAGAGCTGTTCAACCACCTCCTCGATAAGACTAACAATCAGCTCATATGGGCAAGACAGGACCTCAGAGTCAGACAATTGCTTCTGGACAATTTCAATGATTTTTTTCACTGACATTCCTAGCTGAACTTTAACTGGCCTCTGGGAACTTTCAACAAACATACATGATCAAACCAGACTGATAAGGACTTTACAAAGTCAGTTAGTATAGCATTCTAGATTTTAATGACACATTTAACCCAGCGCAAATATTATAAATTATAATATAAAATAAGTAATCAGGACTATCAGGGAATGTTTTAATAATAATTTATTGCATTTGTAAAGAGCTTTTTATTATAGAGGAATATCTTAAACAATCTAAAAGTGCATGAAATAGAAAATAATAATAATTTAAATCATACATATATTTATACACATAATACATAAACGAAACCATAATTATAATACGCTACACTAAAATGATATTACATTTTATTATATAATAATGTACAGTAATGTCGAATAATTCTACTAAGGGGAAGGGTATGCCAACTGATCAACAAAGCTGCTTTAAAAGCCATGACTCTTTGCAGCCCTGAGGCAGTCAGAAAGGGAGGTCCAAAGTAAGAAGTCACAGTCTCCCATTTTTCCATGCAGTTCTGACGTAAGGTTTTCTAGATAATACCCCAAAAACATTTTATTGTCTCTGACTTGATGAACCTAAAAGTTGCTTAGTGGTTCACAACCTTTTTTATTTACGGTAGCACCTGAACCGAGTACCTCTAAATGAACCCAAGTATATAGACCAGGTACCCCATTGGTCCTAGAACCCCAGGTTGGGCACCATTCATTTATATTATAACAGGTCATTGATCATCAATTTAATAGAAAGTTACTCCCACGTTTTATTGAGTGCCTGCCACTGCTTTTAAAACAAACGAGGACATGCACATTACAAACAACCAATGCCTTTCCTTTCATACCTGCATCGTTATCTATGGCCTGCAACCCAGACTTTTTGGCCATACCTTTCTTCTTCCTCCTTATGTTCACCTGCATTTTGGAACAGGCTTCCAGTTCTTCCCTGCCCTTTCCCTGGGGATCATCTCTACATCATTATTCCATTTGGGCAATGTCATGATCGTAATAGAGTTAAAGCCACATTCCAGTTTCATGTATCATTTAAACAAGCACACTGCAAAAGACAGAGAAAACAACTATTTTACAGAAACACTAAAGACAAAACAGAACTGTTTGATCTAAACAGCCATTCAGTGTTCCTGGTTGTCTGGGTAAAATAAAATCAAAGAGAACATGCGCAATATCAAAAAGTGACAATAGTTTATGCAAAACAGCAAGTCAATTACACTTCAGGAGAACCAGTCTGTCTAGTTAAGTAGCATACACGATTATGCCACATGTTTTGGTGCAAGAGAAAGTGACAACAGGTTAAAAAAGAAATGATATGGTTTTGCAGACGGTGGCAACAGAAAATTGCTCTCTCCTTATCCTTCCTGATTGATTCTTCTCTAGTTTTGCATTTTGATAGTGACCTTGGTAACATGAGGCAGTACCTGCAGCCCATTCAGGTTGCACAGTCGGTCCCATCTGGTTTGCGCTTAGGGTTTTGTGCCATCGCAAGAAGGTTTTCTGTGTCTCCCAGTACCATCTTAAGAGCATAGAGGAGATACCAGGAGATGGACCTTCACACAAGGAGAGCTGGACAGGACCGTAGAAAGGCATCAACCCAGCAACAGGAACGGTATCGACTCCTTTATGCAAGGACGAACAGGAGGAGCACTTTCAGAGCCCTACAACACAACCACTAGCAGGCTACTGGTGTGCCTGTTTCTGACCAAACTGTCAAAAACAGACTCCATGAGGGTGGCATGAGGGCCCAACATCCTTTAGTGGACCTGTGCTCACAGCCCAGCACTGTGCATCTCATTTCGCATTTGCCAGGGAACACCAGAATTGTCAGGTCTCTTCTCTTTACATATGAAAGCAGGGGAAGAAAACAGACATGTGCACACTGAGCACATGAAAGAAATTTGGAAGAGTTTGGAGATGCAGTGGTGAACGTTATGCAACCTGCAACATCATCCAGCATGACCTGTTTGGCGGTGGTTCAGTGATTGTCTGAGAAGGCATATCCTTGGGGGGTCGCACAGACCTCCACATGCTAGTCAATGGTACCCTGACTGCTTTTAGGTAAAATTCTCAGACTAATCGTCACAGACTTCAAACTGGTGAACCCTGGGTTCCCCATTTCCAGAGTCTTGGAAATTGCTGCAAGTTGATATTGTTATGTATAAAATGTATTAGAATTTTTTTTGCTTCATGTTTTACTGAATACTACTGCGTAGATGACTTGTGCCATGGCATAAGAACTCCATTGCTCAAAACGACATTGTTGTTTTACGCACTTTACAATAAAGACTTTGACTAATAATGAAAATTACACTATTAGATAAAATACTTTGGTTAACAGATTTGCTTTCCTATTTTTTATATTATCTCAAAAACATTGTTTGTAATAATAAATTGTCAAGCTTTGTAATCATATCTTTACCTATCCTCCTCTATCTCCTTCAGTCTTCCTGTCCAGTCTTCTTCCTCTCCACTTTCTTAAAAGAAAACATTATGCTAATGTGATCCATGAACATTTTAAAACATATTTTTACCATTCAAATTGTAATGTGAAAGTTTTTTAACCTAGCTACCATGACAGTAGCTAGCTTAATCTAAATAGTTAACGTTAGCTAGCATAACCTATTTAGAGCAGATCATCTACCTATTTAATAAATTGTGACATTATAACATCACTAAGGTAGTATCTGAAACGATTGAAACCTGGCTTGGCTAACGTTTGTGGTGACGTAGTGGATTCACTTGACACCTGATAGCCTCTGGACAAGTTTTCCAGTTTTCTCTGAAACTAGCGCGAGCAGGAAGTTAGTGAAAAAGTGAATAAAGCTGCTATAGCGAGCAGCTTTCTCTGTTGGCCAAAACAAGCATGACTGTGACGTCTGATGCCTGGTCTTTCTTGCCAAGTAAAATAGATTTTTCCTTTGCGGTCTGTTTTTAACGCAGTTAAAGCGCAGTTAAAACCCTCTACAGTCTTTGGGTCATTTGGGACCCCAAAATCCGCCTGGCAGAACCTTGACCTTTTGACCTCTCAGGAGGTCATCCTTGGTTTTAGAATGATATCCTTTACATTTTGGACTCTGAAAACCCATAACTTGAAGAAAGATGAATAGTTTGAGAAGACTTGATGAGTTTATTAGTAACAATGTGTGAAGAGAATACAAAAAAATATGTTGACACGTAGTTGCTTTTATTGAGAAGCTCAAAGTATTCTCCAATAGGTAAGGCTGATTATGTCACATATGGACATCCCCAGGGGTTCAGAACCACAAAAAATTTTTATTGTTTGAACATGTAACATAATATACAAGTAATATGCATTATTGCTTCCGAAAATTGTACAATATCAACCAAAATTTACAACTTTAGATCCCTATATAAGTGTGATGGATCATTTAATCCTAAAATCAAAAATGAGATTAAATCTGATCATATCAGATTAACCCCTGAAAAAATGTCGTTTTTTCTATGCAATCATGAAAAACAGTGTTTGTCTGGTCGGGATTTGGAAGGTTTATGCTTTACAGAAATACACAAACGACATGTCATTCTTTGCAGCTGACTGTCCCCTACGTCGTGAAAAACACCGTAGGCTTCAATATTGTATAATTCCGGAGATATAAATACAAATGTAACAGGTGCGCTTTTCGACGCAAAATTGCCTCTAAGAGATTTCAGTCAATATATGGACGGCTTTTACGACAAGTCATTCTTTGCAGCTGACTGTCCCCTACAACATGTAAAGAACCGTATGCTTATATCTTTAAGCAATTCGGAGATATGAATCGAAATGTAACAGGTGCGATTTTCTTTTTTTTTTTGTTTTTGTGGTCGAGATTTGGAAGGCTTCTCCTTTACGAAAATACACATAAACACGTCATTCGTTTCGGAAGACTTTCCTCTACAACGCGAAAAAAACCCGTAGGTTTATATCTTTAAGCAATCTGGAAATATGAATTCTGTAATACTAACCTTAGGCTGCCCTTAGGCTGCCCTCATGTGGATATATTTTAGTATTACATATCGGATGCACTTACCCTTCGGTGCTTTTGAGTAATCATGTACGAACTAAATTGAGAAGAAAGTCTTTGGAATGTTTATTTCCAAGGACCAAACTCCACTACACCAAACTCCCTTTGTACCATTGCCACAACTTTGCGAGAAGTGTTAGTTGGGTAGTCCATATTATACCAAGTCATCTCCAGAAGGCCAAGCGGTTGGCATGGTGATGGTAACGCCGCCGGTCTAGCTTTCAATGGTAGCTTGGGTAGTAGCTTTCAGTCAACAAAGAAAATATCAACGAGAGAAATTAAAAAAGTAACCCAAAGAATAACCACGTTGCTTGCTAAAAAGCCGTAATTTATTCTGATTCGTTTGGGAGGCTAAACGGAAATTGGTCTTTCACGAGAACGTAACCAAATGTCGTAACAGTCGTAACTATTGTACAGCTACTTAGTAAAGTTGTTACTGTGTACAGCCAACATCTGTTCTTTCAGAAACAGTAAGATTGCTATAGTTACACGTAGTTAAGGATTACAGTGTTATCTGCATAATTTTTGCTTGAGGATGAAAAAAAGGGGTGATAAAGTATTGAAAGAGAAGGCAGCTTTTGAAGAGGAGCCTTCGAAAACTGCTGGTAAGTAGGCCTTCATGTAAATCTGTCGTAACTGGGTACGTTTATTAGGCAATTTCCAGCAGGGTTGTGGTTTCGGTAACATTGTTTAATTGAGTCGCCAAATAATGTGTTCATTTATGTTCATATTATTATCAAATAATATATTATTTGTTTGTTTACAGTACAGGAGTGTCCAGTTCAGAGCATAGGTAAAACTGAACTACTTTGCCAAATTATACTGTAGCTTTAATTTCATTTTCTGCATTTTGAATTCCAGTTTTTAAATCACGTTAATAGATTGGTTGTCAATTACAAAACCTCAGTACTAATGATAATAGCTGTAGTCACTGGAGGCAATACATTCATATTGACCTTTTTCTAAAAGATGATTATCAGTGCTCAGGTAATCTGGAGATTGACTTCCCAGAGCTTTGTTCTCTAATTGGCGTGAGGGAGATCCCTGCTATAACCCCACAACCCCAACCCTCTATCACTCCTACCACAGACAGAGGCAACATGGGTAAGCAGCAGTGCCACTGGCGTTTACATCCACAACCTAAAAATTCTAATAAGCAGCACGTGTACATGTTTTATGATTTTCTTAACCTGTTCTCCTGTTTCTTTCTGTCAATTAGGATATTCCCTATCTAGTCAATAACCCCCCTTTAGTTTGATTTTATACATTTTATATATTGTGTATGTTAGTGAGTTCCCAATTTCTCGGTACTCAGGTTGCACCCTAAATTTCTCTTTAGTCCCTGTAGTGTTTGATTTTAGGGCCTAAATGTGTGCTATTAAATAAATAGGGTGCCAGTTGGGACTCAAAATCATTGTTGATGTTAATCATTTACCTTCTTGTAGCCTCTGAGGACAGCCAGCCCCAATTGATTGCGGGTATATGGACCACAACTTGGTGTTCTAGGCCACGTCTCCAAGTGCAGCTGGAGAGCGAGGACCCTCGTAGTATTAAGTTGGTTCGGGTGTTTGGTGAGAGCATAACAACATAAGCCCCCACTCTATGAACAGAGGAATATAGCTGTGGAATGCTGTTATATTTATTAGAATCAGCTTTATTACCAAGTAGGTTTTACCCATACAAGGATGTTGCTTTGGTGCTATGGTGCATACAGACGTGGTCAAATTTGTTGGTACCCCTCCACAAAAAAATAAGGATACACATATTTCTCTGAAATTACTTGAAACTGACAAAAGTAATTGGCATCCACCATTGTTTATTCTATATTCAATAGAAATCAGACTTTGCCTTTGATTTTCTATTCAACATAATATTGTAAATAATAAAACAGATAAAAATGTAATGGACAAAAATTATGGGACCCTTAACCTAATTTCTTTGTTGCACAACGTTTAGAGACAATCACTGAAATCAAATGTAATCTGTAGCTCACGATGAGACTTTGGCACCTGTTAACACGTAGTTTGGCCCACTGAGCAAACTGCTCCAGCTGTTTTGCAGTCTCCAGACTGCAAGTTTTAGCTCTTTCCACAGCTGTTCGATAGGATTCAGATCAGGACTCATAGAAGGCCACTTTAGAATAGTCCTGTTTTGAGTCACTATCCTGTTGGAGGCCCCATGGCCTGCGACTGAGCTTTCTGACACTGGGTTGAACGTTTCACTCCAGAATGCCTTGATAGTCTTTCATTGTGCCCTGCACAGATTCAAGGCACCCAGTGCCGACGCAGCAATGCAGCCCCAAAACATAACCAAGCCTCCTTCCTGTTTCACTGTAGGTATGATGTTCTTTTCTTTGAAAGCATAATTTTGTCATCTGTGAAGAGCTGATGTGACTTGCCAAAAAGCTGCAGTTTGGTCTTTATGTCTTTTACCAGAACAATTATGGATTGTCAATATGGATGTGCAGTTCCAGTTTGGCTTTTTTATGTTTTTCTTTCAAAAGTGAAGTCCTCCTGGGTGTTCTTCCTTGGAGCCTACTTTCGATCAAAAGTGATAGATGGTGGGATCTGAAACTGATCTACCTTCACGTTGGAGTTCAGCTTGAATCTTTTAGCTAGTAACTCTTGATTATTTTTCTACCATTCACACTTTCCTTCTGTTCAAACTAAGGTTGATTATCCTCTTGTGGCTGCGTCCAGGGAGGTTGGCTACAGTTCCATGGACCTTGAACATCTTAATAATATTTGCAACTGTTGTCACAGGAACATCAAACTGCTTGGAGATGGTCTGGTAGCCTTTACCGTTACCATGCTTATCTATTATTTCCTTTCCTTTGCTTCCTCTGGTCTATGTTTAGTGTGGTGCACATAAGTGCACAGTGACTACTTTTAAAGGCTGAATGACTGATTACAAGGCTTGAGGCATGTGTGATAATAATTAAAGATAATTATTAGTTGAAAATGTCACTAGAATCCTATTATTTATTTTTGTTTCTAAGGGGTACCAACAAATGTTTACAGGCCATTTTAGAATATCTTTGTAGAATAAGAAATAATTCATATTTTTTTCACAGCTCCCTAGCTTTATTCTATAATATACCAAGTATGCATGATGCCGCTTTAAACGTAATCACTTTTCAGGAGGATTGAAGCATTAGTCCATAGTATGCAGTTTGTTATGGTAAGCAGAGCCATTGTCCTTGTCACTTCATAGGGTGGAAGGTGGATGAGCTGATGGTTCAAGTGCTTAACAAGACACTTCCAGCCTTAAGCAACCTACAGATTCTGCAGTAAGTACATTTTATATATAAACTGGATACTAGCCTTTTTCCTGCTTTGTGTTTTGTTCTATGGTCTAGTACTCTAGCATGTGTTACCTGTCATTCATTTATTATGCATGGAAATCTTTCCCAAGGCAAGTCCCTGCTTGCTGGGCATGCTTGGCTTATGTTTTACCATCTTATTTATTTGGCCTGGAACTGAGCAGAATTAAATGCTTGGAGGTAGTGTTGTTACAATATAATCTCTGTTACAGATTGTGGCGGGCTGGTCTGACAGGGCAAACTCTGACCTCCCTGAAGAATACAATATCACTCTGCTCAAACCTTAGGTGATTTTAGGAATCATGTACCTGTTCTCTTTTATTGCACGTCATGGAGAAACACAGAGCATGATGAAACATATCCAGGCTTGTATGAATCAAGTGTCTCACTCGTAGTTGTAGTAGTTATGCATATATTCCAATATCATTCTATTCATGTAGGGCCCTGATCCTAGTAGACCAGCAGTCCTACTCTGAGACAATTGACACAACCCCTGATCCCACTTATATTTATTAACCTAAGGACTGTGGTTTTGGAGGGCAACCCTCTTCCTGAGCAGAATTATCATCTCCTTATATCTGAAGATAGTATGTGAGTCTTTATTTTTGCTAACACATTTTTGTAACAGATGTGCTAACAGACACAGGAGTACATTTTAATTTTCCTTTCCACCATTCCAAGGCTAACCCACGTGTCACTACGTAACAACCGGATTGGCGAGGAAGGAGCTCGCCTTATTGGCTCAGCCCTCTCCACCTCCCGCTCTTCCAACAAGAACCTTTTGTCACTCAATCTGGCCTTCAATTCCCTTGATGATGTGGCTGCTGCTCACATAGCACAGGTATTCTGGATGTGCTGCTAAATGACACAGATTTGTGTTCTTGTTTCAGATTTTTCCTCTCCTTTATTCTTTTCAATGCCATGGCCATGGATCAGACTTTTCTCTGACATTTACATGAAACCATTTCTCGCGATGTGAATCCGTAAGCTTCTGTGCATGCGCCTTTCTTTAATGACTACGGTGTTCCCCGCTATTTGTTTTCCTGATGTGTCTTGTTAATGGGAGAGACATAAGGAATGAACAGATGTGTTCAGGGTCCTGGTGGGCATATTATTAACAAAGAGATAAGGTTGAGGGGTAGGGTGAAGTGTAAAGTAACAGACCCTTTTAAAGTGGAGGTGTTGTCAACTCTTGGACATCCTCCTGGTGGGGGTGTTGGGAGGAATGGGCACTTGTGGTCACAACTTCGGCGGTTGCTCCTGCACCCTCCACACCCTGGCTGTCTTCCTCCACCTCCGTGGTGCAGTCTTCTCTTGTCCAGTACAAGAGAATGTCTCCACCCCCTCATGTCCACCCTTTGCTGCTCCCCATAAGCCCTTAAATGTCTCTTTGGAACAGTTCCCAAGGGGAGGCAGGTGCGGGAGGGGGGCTGGCCCAGCTGGAAGCTTCCAGAAGGTACCAGCTGTTTCTGTTAGGGGCATCAATGCCACGCTAATATGTGCGGTGCGGAAGCTTTTGCGTCACAACCGTCATGTTTTGTGCCTGTAATTGTAGGAAGGAGATTATTGCGTCCCACTTTTCCTGCTTACTGCAGTGTTTCCTAAGCTAAAACTGACTGAGAATATTGTAGCCTACTGCACGAAACCAAAATACCATCATGTCTATGATATTGAGTGAAAACATAATATTGTTAGCAGACACCAGCATAATGCATCTACTTTGACCTTCAGGGTCAAAGTTTTGGCTTAAAATGCATTGGCTAAATTAGCTACTAACCAGTAACTCCCACAACACCATGAGTCCAGTGCTCCAAAGCAACAAGCCTTATTTGGTATTGTAGTGGACTAGCTTAGAGTACTTCGCCGTTGAGCTCAATAGGTGCTAGAGACTCTCACCTTAGCACCCCCTTTGTTTTACGGCAATCTCAAACGAGAGTGTTACTATACATAATCAAACATCACACAACAACATAAACACTGCTTTATTTTGAGCCCCACCTCAAGGTATTTTGATGCTCTAAAATAGAAAGATGACATATTATACTGAGGTAACTCCCATAGTATGATACAGTCACTTCCAAGGCCGACTGTAAATGGTGGTTGTTGCAGGCTCATGTGCAGTGTTCCCAAATGCCTGATGGCAAGGTTAGTACAGAGAGAAACATGAAGCATATAGCTGAAGCAATGAACACATGCACTGAAGCTTCCAGATCCATAGTGCCAGAGCAATTTCAGAATGGACAGACAAAAGACAGATCCATAGACACTGTTTGGTTTTTAGGGTTTGCGTCTGAATCGTTCGTTGCTGTGTCTCTCTCTGGCCAATAATCAAATTGGAGACATGGGGGCCTCTCGTTTTGCTGAGGTGGGTACTTAAACTCTTAGAAATAATCGCCATTTGTGATGCCAGTCTTTTTCTGTCTTGATTGTCCGTGGCACCTTTGCATCTGTTCCTTAGGTACTGGGTCCTTTTGCGCTGACTCATGAGGAGGTTGTGGAAAGAAGACGGCATCTCTTCAAAGGGGACCAATCGGTGAGAGGGGGCCAAAACACACCTCCACACCTCTATGGAACAATGACACACCAATTGGAACACACTAACTCAAACTAAAAAGGCATCAGCGGATTCCAAATGAAATGCACACAAGGCGAGCATGCAAAGTCTGCAATTCATTTCAGAATGCACTATTTTGAATAACAGTAGATGGACGAGTGGCCCATTAAGAGGCCTAATAACACCTCCCTTAACATATATAGATCGCAATTCTTGCCTGTTATGACTGGGGTATTATTCATACAAACAATAAAAATGTCTAAGTTTTAAGCTTATTTAAATAGAAAGCTTTATTCATGTACTTCTGGAAACATAACATCTTACATTTATCTAATTCCCCTCTCAC
Source organism: Novumbra hubbsi (assembly GCA_016801125.1). Classification (NCBI taxonomy): domain Eukaryota; kingdom Metazoa; phylum Chordata; class Actinopteri; order Esociformes; family Umbridae; genus Novumbra; species Novumbra hubbsi. The sequence goes on along the minus strand of JACXGK010001203.1, from coordinate 57,735 downwards.
TGACTGCTTTTTCTCTCCGTTTTCCCCACAGCCCTCTCAGGCTGACAAGTCCGAACGTTCTCTCTCTTTCCCCAGCAGCTCTTCACTGGAGCACAACGTCAGCAGAGGGTCCAAGAGTGCCACCAAGAAGAAGGTACGCTATCAGAACTCCTGGGCAGGTTTCAATCTGTAAACACGTTGAAATACATTTTGATTTTACTTTGCCTCGAGCACAGCTTTGCACACGGTTGGTGTTCCCTCAACCATCTTCATATTTTGATTTAAAACTATTTGGATTTCACAGTTTAGATGTCTTCCGTATTGTTGGTACTTTGTATTTATACAGTGGGTATAGAAAATCAGATTCTTGAAATACCCATGCATTTCGTATGAGTCACAGGCCAATTTAAAAATACAAAAAATCTGAATATCTATTGCAATTGTTCAAACATTAACATAATGTAGTTGTCACGGTCGTAGTGTGCGGCAGAACCAAAAGCAGACATTGTATTAACAAAAAGGTGATTTAATCCAATAAACAAAACAAATACAAACTAACACGTAACCGGAAAATGAAATGTATGCAACAAACATAAAACGATGTACAAATAACATGTAGCGTATTCACTTGAATCTTGAATTAAATGAAAGACAAACCGTGAAGTCGTGACAAACACAAACAATAAACCACACTGAGTGTGGCTGTAGCCAAGCCTAAGTAGGCTCCCCAATCAGAGTCAACTGATTGCAGCTGCTCTGACTGAGGAGCCCACAGCGGCATGGAGATGGCTAGAGGCCTCTCCATGTGACATGCCCTGAATGGGAGCCCCAAAGCACAGAGATGGCTAGGGGTCCGCATCCAGGACATGACAGTAGTGGACACATAAATTCATATAACATTTTTAAATTGAGTGGTTTTAGTGTTTTTTCATCCAGATGAATTGGCCGTGGCCATAAAAAATGTATTGGGGTGCGACCACGATTTTCTTAAAATTAATTTTCTTTAACATGGTTAACATTTTATTTACAAGTTCGCAGTAATATAGTGTTTAGAAACAAAGTATTCATATTGTTCAAAATCTACAAAAAAAAACAAAAAACAAATAAAAGATCAATCCCATACAAAATAGATATGAACCAGATCTTATAAAAAATTCACAGGACACAAACCTTTCATGAACCTTTATTTATTATTCTATAAACCCAACATTTATAAGTGCAGCACACATTAATGGCTTTGTTTTGAACAAACATTTCATTTAATTTAACATTCATCATGTTGCAGATATCTGGAATGTTCATGTGAAAGTGGGGTACAAGGTGTTAACTGCAGGCTTTTTTTTAACCACAGCTATTTCTGAACTCTGCACCATTTTTGCTGCTCAACTTAGCGTGAGTTTGCTGGCTCAGGTTCTGAGATGACAGCATGAACATCTTTCTTACAGTAGAAAATGACATCTGAAGTTTGTGGCCACATGAATAAGTTATTTTCAGAGCTAACCTGGACTTCCTCTCACACAACCTCCAGGACCTGGCCTACATATGGAAGCTCATCATAGGTTACAATCACAAACTTGCCACTCAAGTTTTGAAAACTTGTTCTCTTGGTGGCTTACAAGTGCTTGAGGGACCCTCAGTGTGGCACACGGGTGTCCGTTGAGTCTACTGTCAATGACAGTGAAACACTGTTCACGCCTCCATTTAATTGTGATTTATTTTTAAGCACACAAAAAAGTTATTCCAAGAGTTATTATTATTATTATTAGTTATTCATGTTAACAACAGATCATGCCCTTCATTTCTTTTTGAAGGAAACCCTCAGAAAGGATGAGAAGCCAGCAGCAAACCAGACTGGGCTGTCAGGAGGAAAGAAAGAAGAAGCCAAACTTATCAAAAAAGGCAAAGCATCGTGCTAATTCCATATGACCATCATGTTTTTATATGAACCGTTACAGTTTTACTGATCTTCTCTTTCAGTTTCTGATACCAAGGGGCCCCGAGGTAAAGTGGGAAAACAAAGTGGAAAAGAAAAGCGCCCCATTGTGTTAGATCAAGAGGTACCAAAAACAATGAACTGTTATAGACTCGAGTACATCCCCTGGGAAAGATACATATTGTGGCCATTTCATCTCTATCTCACTCTGCCTGCAGGAGAAGACTGATGCTGCCCAGAATGAGGTGTGTGTGTGTAGTGTGTGTGACATGTTTGTCTCAGACATGAGGATGAGGTGTGTGTGTGTAGTGTGTGTGACATGTTTGTCTCAGACATGAGGATGAGGTGTGTGTGTGTAGTGTGTGTGACATGTTTGTCTCAGACATGAGGATGAGGTGTGTGTGTGTAGTGTGTGTGACATGTTTGTCTCAGACATGAG
>JACXGK010001203.1:32991-47954 GCA_016801125.1 Novumbra hubbsi | reverse complement strand
CAGTGACATTTTAATGAGCATTAATACCGTCATTAGTATTTGGGCCCAGTGATACCTTGGTGCAGCAGCAGCTCGTCCCGCAGGAGACAGATGTAGTATATGGACCCAGACTGGGCGTAGCTGGGCTGTGGCAGCATGGGCACCTCCTGGGGAACCCACAGGATGTGACAGTCAAATCAAACAGATAATGGTAACAACACCTCTTTACATACACACCTGTAAAGACCGCCTGGTACTGATCTAGCATCTACATCCTAAACCTCCCCTTTAGGTTTGGGATGTGGATATGATAAATGATTCCTCATTGACTGAACATCTAGTGGTCTAATAAACAACCCTTGACTGAATATCCCCTTTGTTTGGGTGTGGTCAAGGGTTGAGGGGAACCCTTACCCTGTCCACAGGTCGAGGGTCACACAGCTCACACAGGTAATGTTCCACCTCCGCCTCCAGCCGCATGCAGTCAAAGTGCTGCCACACCTGAGAGGCAGATGGGAAAGACATCAATGTTCATGCCCACACTCACTGGGATCTCCGCCAAACACCATACTAGCCAGGTCTAGTGAGATAGTGACACTTAAAAGCCATCTCTCACACAAACCACTGCTCTCCAAATATCCTTCTGACAAGAACAAACACACTATCCTCTAGACTGACTGGCACTTTGTAAATAAAGCAGGTTGCACTACAAGGCTCACTATTGTTAGACTTCATGGATTGAGGAAGGAACAGATGTTTGGTTTGATTGTATCAATATAAAATGTTGATTCCAGGCTAACATGTTCAAAACATTTGCATCATGAGCAACATTATGTATTTTATATTGAAATAGGACTGGTTAAAAAGTACAGGATGGTTATTCTCCAGGAATAGGGTTGGAAAGCCCTACTGTAAGGAATAGGTTGTCATCTGAGACAACCAACGTCTCTAAGCCTCTCACCATGCATTTCTCACACTGGATCATCAGGCCCTCGTCCTTGTACATGCCGCAGATGCAGCGGATGATGTCATCGTCCTTGTCATGGGAACCCGGCCGGTCCCCTCCATGGTGATGGTGGTGATGATGGGCGTGGTCTCGTTCCAGGGAATCGGAGCTGTCTGCCTCGCTGGCCGTCTCCCCAACGATCTCATCGATCTGGACGGCAGCCTCGTGGCGGGCGCCATAGTAGGCCTTCCTCAGCCGACACACGTCCCGCCCCACCGACGACTTCCGACCGTAGTATTTCTGTCAGGATGTAACAATGTTTAGCATTTGAAAAAGTTTTACGTTTCAATGGCAAATAGTTTGTGTAAAGTGGTCAAAGACTAGTAGGGTATCCTACGAATCCAGTTGGTGGAGTTACTTCCCTTTTCCAGGGCAAACACTTCTGTTTAACCCCAATTTACTCTTACTGAATTAACTGAGCCACAAGTTGACAACCAAAGAAATAATACTAGTTGTAATATTATCACATTACTGCAAATGTTACTTTTAAAAAGATTTGTAGAGGGGGTGTGCTTTCATTTCATTGTAGAATAAGTGAAGACATCAAAACTGAGAAATGACACAAATGGAATCATGTAGTAACCAATAAATAGTGGTAAACAAATCCAAATACATAATTTTCCTCCCAAAGTAACTACCCAGTGACGACAGCTTTGCACACGTTCACTGAATAACACAAAAAATACCTAAATAAAGTTCCCTAGCATTTTACTACAAATAGCATTTCTTTCTATTCAATCAGCCTTATGGTGTCCAATGCTTCCATCTGGGTGCAGTTTCATAGGAGATAAACCGTACCAGCTGTCGGGATCATGATCACTTCACAAAGTATTAAGAACAGATCAACTAATCTAGTGGGTTATTCTTACAAGCTAGCAAACCAGCTTAGTTTAGCCTTCATGTGTATGAAACCTCCCGTTTCCAGCAATAACCTGCAAAAACAGTTAATGCTCTTCCTGTTGGTGGCTGCTGAAGTGATCTTTAAAACCCTTCCACAAAGACACACTTTCCACAGGGTTCTTTGCTAACACTGAAAGCTTTTGACGCAGGGATCACATTTCTGTCAAGGTCCACTTCAAACTGAAGCTGCTACAGGGGTGAGTACACTTTAGAGTGTTCAAGTGGTACTCACACACGTCTTCACAATACAAATGGAAATCTAAATCCTGTGTGTGTCAAAGACGTGTACGTGCACACACACAGGATATTTAATGAGGGGGAAACGTAAGGAGGCACACCTCTGCATTGCGGAACACTTTCAGCATGTCAGTGTCAAAAGCTTCGGCAGTCTTATAGTGCCCTGTAGTGATCTGCTTCTCGATGGTGCTCAGGTCCAGAGGGTCTGACACTTTCTCGTAGTACTGAGTGTTCCTGGTCACACAAACACATACAAACATCCCAATGAGTCAGGGGATATTGGGTCTTGTTGCAACAATTCATGAAGTATTGGAATGGTTGTAGGAACCCATGACAATGCTGTAAGTGCTGTGACCTGGATATAACACAATGTGTGCATATAAGACAGTACATGCACACACAAACATACCGTTTTCTTGAAGGTAAATTGACCAGCGGAGCAGCAAGGGTCTGACCAGACGAGTCTAGGGGGGGAAAACATTTTACTATCTCAGAGTGCATAAATACAATTGGAATGGATATATATATATTTATATATATTCTATAAATATATATATATAAATTCTGTATTTTTACATATAGGAACTGAAGGTTTCAACCTAAGCAGGATTCAACCAAACGATGCCCTAACCTGGACCCCAGGCTACTGCTCATAGCGCATACAAGCCTGGAACAGCTTCCATTCAAAGTTGGCCTTATAGGAGGAACTGTAATAACGGAATTTGGGTTGTTTAAGTTTTTAAGAATTAAGCTACTGTGAGGCTGGGATGTCCTGACATGTTTAGAGTCATTTGCCCCCCACATGTGACCAGGTGCAATTATGCTCATAATTAGCTCTTCCCTTACTTGAGTAAAGTACTTTTACACCTCTGCATACAGGAGAAAAGTAGACAGTTGTACAGTGGTTGTTTGAAATCACTGATTGAGCATATGGCTTTATGTGGCAATATTTGGCGCTATGATGATGTCTGAAGCAAGAATCCTCCTGACCTTCTAAGAATATGGAACACACATCCTTTATGGTTCAAAGGATCATTTGGCAGGTTTGCCTGGATGATAATGCAATCACCACCACAATACAAAAAGGTAACTAAAAAGAATTCACCAACAAGCTAACATGGCTGCAGGTTAGTGAAAGAAAATGTGTCTTCCTTCTGCGTAAAATCCACTGGAAGCTGGCAATTTCTTAGCCAATTGAGCTAGAACAGTTTCTACCTATGTAGTTAAATAGCTAACTGGCTAATTACATATTACTGTTGTAAACTGCTCATGGACAATGAAGCAAGCGGTCTGAGTACCTTTGTATTACATAAACCTTTTGCATCTGGTGACTTTCAAGACATCCCCCATTTAATTGGAGTGAAAACCAGGGGGCGAGCCGTTCCCCTGTGGGCTCTGTGGGCGGAGTGTATGCGCTGACTGACCCTTGTAGCTGGTGATCATGTCGCTGATCTCCTTGAATATGTGCGCCAGGCGGGCCGTCCGGGTGACCTCCGTGTTCTCCTCGGCGGCTGCCAGCCTGCGGGTTCGCACCGAGCGGGAGGTCTGCAGCGCGGAGAACTGCGTCAGGAACACATCTGCCACGACACGCACACAGTCAGCGACAAGCCTTCACACACACCTGTCCGTAAAACCCCACGCAACACGGACCCCTCGTATTAAATACTTGGCTGGATATCCCAGAGAGCATCAGGGTCAACAGTCTCGTAAATCTTTTTAGAGCATTGGAGGAAACATGACTTTCGGGAATGTCAACTCTCGCTCTGAAAACGATCGGATTGTTCTATTCTAGTTCGGTGTTCCGGTACTCTCCCACGCCTCCTCTACAAAACACATGAACACACCGGACTTGATGTTTCCATCGTCACGAATGACTCCTCCCCAGCGTGTGTAGATGGACAGGCTGCTGGAATCTCTTTCCCGTTCGCCCTCCCTCTTCAGCATCTCCTGCTTCTCTCTCATCTTCTCCCAGTTCCTCAGCAGGAACACACGATGCTTCAGTACAAAGTTTCTGGTAGATAGAAATATACATTTAGAGTGAAAAAAAGATGAGTGTGTGTGTGTGTGTGTGTGAAGTGTGTGAAGTGTGCGTGAAGAGCATTTGGAATGTGTGCACAGTCAGGACCTCTCTCTGTTGGACATGGGCTTCATGAGGAGGTGTGGGTAAAACTTGCTGCTGTCACTTGTCTCCTCCTCCTGGGAAAGAAAAGGGGGCAGTTTGTGGTAAAAATATACTATTTCTCTATACTTTCCTCTTTCAAAAAGCTACTTTAAGGCAAATAATTACTCTCTCCTACATACACAACCAGACCAGAAAGCCTTCTTTCTATGTTACAAATCTGATAATATAGACATCCACAAACAACACACAGGTTGAGAGATATCGCTAACTCACAAATGTAGGATTAAATATTTTTGTAGATTCATAGTGCCCTTAAGGTCAGTTAGCATAATTTTGATTTTGCTCAAGTTATGCCACAACGTATCGTTCATCCACATTTTGGCCAAACGAGATTTGGGTGAAATATCACTTTGTTTAACTAGATTCAGACTGAGTGTGTGAGGCAAAGTTGATCAGTCAAGTGTCAAACAAAAGTCAAACATCTAGAGATCAAGAGATAAACACATAGCAATTATAGCTCCACAAGTAGGCAAAATTAAGATTCTATTGATACTAAGTGAAGTCTTAACAGTGTTTGCAGGGTGCACCAGATATGGACAAGAATCTCCTTGAAGGATTTATGCAATTGCGTGCCAGAACATTCCCAAATTCATGTTTCTTGGTCAATAGTAGCCATTCGTTTCTAAATGACTGCACTGAGCACAGGGACATATCCTACTGAATTGTATTACTTCAGGTTAAACCAGGATAAGAGAAGTGACCTCGTAATGTGTGCATTTTTTATTATTACAACACCCCCATCAGGCTAAACAGGGTAACTTTGTAAATGCAGAATATTCATGACAAATGCATAATTCCATTATATTTCATCAATACCAGGCTATTGGCATTGGAGACGTTATAAACACCAAAAATACATTTCTGATTTCATTGTGAGGGGAAACATTTTAGTGAGAGCATTTACCAGCCCATTGGGATTATTTAGGATTAGAATACATGACTTTGCAGTTCCGTCTCCATCTGCTGTAAAGATAAACAGCAGACGGCAGTAAATATCAACGACCCATTTTCAGTGGTAGTAACAATGGGAACCAGATACAACCTCTTCTCAGGTCATTCCTCTCCCTCACACTCACTCGTTTTTTTAGCTGGTGTTTGGACTTGCGCTTCTCCTTGAGTCGACCCAGCCGCCGGGCCCCGCCCGTCTTCCCAGGAAGCCCATTGATTCGCTGGCTCTTCCCTCCGATGATGCCACGGCAGCCCTCTGAGCCACACTGGCACACTTGCTGTAAAGGGAGAAAGACAGAGAGCAAGGAAAGGAGGTAGAGAAAGAGACAGAGAAGTAGGCAGCAGGAAGAGGGAGGAGGCAAGGGGAAAGAAGGTCAAGACAGATTAAAAGGAATGTGAGGCGTGAGCCAAAAGCAGGAAGCCAGAACAGTGTGGGGAGAATGGGCATCTAAGCAGACCAGTTTAAGATGTGTACCTGGAACTGGGCTGTAAACTAGCAGGGAATTTGGAAATCTGCAGTTGTGCCACACCCACCTGCTCTTCGGTGTTGAAGGAATGAAAGTTGTAGTCGTAGGTAAGCTCTGTGCCACTGTTAATGTCCTTGAGGGCAAAGAGGCCAATCCTGTACACCCCATTCACTGACCTGCAAGTGACACAAGTGTAGAGTTTAAACAGTGTTTTTTCCATGTCAGGGGGACACCATCTCAAAGCAAAGCACAACAGCATAGGATAGACCTCGAAGACAGTTCTACTCCATTTTTTCATCGCATCCCCCTAATTAGTCTTTTTGTGTTTCTCATACTTCATACAGGCTTTCACAGCTTCAATTTCTATCATACCTGCAGGAAGTTTAATAGCCGATCTCTACTATCTAGCTAGCTAAATGACCAAGCTTAGTAATAGCTAGCTATCTACCTTACGAACAGGTGTGATGCTCAGGAAATTAGCTGATGATTCAGAAGCCTGCTTAACCAGGCCCACAAATGCCTTGGTGGATTCTGTCTGCAAATCGAAACCATTCAGCGTTGTTATACCTGGCATAAGCGGTGATCACGATATTGTGACAAAACTAGACAACTGAGATGGACACGAGGTGGCGAGGAGGGGCTTGTGAGCAGATCCTACATTCACCAGAATTAGGTTACAACCTGGTACTTGACTCTCACCAAGTCACAAAGATGTGTGTCTTCGGTACCTATTTCACTTTCAATTTTGTTTTCGCGATTCACAAGTGAGCAAGTTCCGGTGTAACAGTTCACAAAACTGCTCAACAAAATAAAATGAAAATAAAACCAAATAAAAATGTATCAGGAATTGTTGTGAAAGTCTATGCAAATGTTACAAATAATGCCTCACAAACATTTTCTTAGTCATCTGTCCAGAAAATAATATTTTTACACATTTATTCTCAATCAACCTAACAATCTAAATGAGCAAGTTGGACAGTTTTACAACCGAGTAGGCAACCGGAACACACAACATGCTCTTAGTTTCTTGCCAGGTTTATCATAAGAAATTGTTTTAGTCACTTGAATATGTTCTTTATTTACATTTCCAGGGTAACGTTATTTAATATCAAGGATGTTTCTGTACACTTTAGAATTATCTATTGTGATGCCATCTGATGTTACATCATTAATAAAGGCCTGGGAATCAGTTCAAAACATTTTGCATCCAGTGTAGCTTCTCTATTTCTGCTGTTCAACTCTTCAAAAAAATGTATTGGCACCTCTTTGGCCCTTATGTGGACATTGGCACAAGTCAAGCATAGAAAAACCATCTTGGCCTGCAGAAATGATGTGAAGTAACACACCTGACTAAACAGAAACAGCTGTCAAGCCAATTGTTCTAATACTTTTGGGTGCCCTGATATGGGTGGACTACCAAACTTTTGTTCTCATTCATAAATAGTGAAAGCATTGTGTACACATGACATCAAAATATGCAGCAGAGACTATACAAAACATTTGATTTGACGTTTTTTTTCTGTACCCCAAATTATTAAAGACACAGTATATAGCCAACATTGCAATTAACACATTTAATTGCAAATGTAGATGTTTATGTAAGAAATGTTGTGAATCAAACTTGAGGGGCTCCGCTAACCCAATGGTTTCCAAATTAAAGTAAAGTTGTAGCGTGGCCTACAAATCAACATACGCATGTAATCTATGGAAACGAGAACGAAGGAGAGATACATATCTCACAAATCATACCCTTGTATTTCAACCAACTGAGGTTCCTCAGGCCTTAAGGTGGTGAGTAATGTGCATCAGCCCCCGGATTCGCCCAAATCATGATTTCCCAAAAAATGAAGCCTCACCGGGGACTCAGAAACACCTTGGATGGAGTGTCTTCACTGAGCATGCTTCTCAGGAAGTACACTGAGAACATCCCTGAGATTCCTTTGAGTGCAGAAACCAAACCAAGGTGAACTGAAGCATCACCAAAGTTGTCACTTATACCTTAGTTTATAAAACATGTGGACTTCAATCCATACAGAAACTAAGCAGGCTGGACTGTTCGTCTCTTTTGAGTTCTGCTAAATGGCATTATTACTATTGTAGTAACTTACCACTTCTGCATCTCACAGTTGGGTTCACAGCTGTGGTTGATAAAGCGAGCCTCGTTGCCCATCCGGTAGCTGTCGATCACCATGCCACTATCCAGGTTCAGACAGTACTGGCCGCTGTGGGCGAAGTACTGCTCCATCATACGACTCCTACAGAATGAGAGAGAGAAAGGACAAGCATATAAAAATGCTTCAGTTCACGCATATAAAAATGTAAGAAAGCATAGAAACAAAGCTGTTCATTGCAGAACCAATCTGATGCACCCAAAGAAACAATACCGATAATTAAACATGACAGAAACATTACCAGGTTAGTCACTTGAAAGCCAATTCTCATTTTCGGGGACGACCTGGCTAAATAATTTGCCGGCGTATACTTCCAAACTTCCACCTGAATCAAATGTTCACTTTATCGTCAACCTTGAATTGGGACACGGGGGTAAGAGGGATTAATGTGGAAGCCCCACAATTCATGTTGGGTTTAAGTAACCCACGAACACTTTCAAAACCCACCTGAACTCATGTTCGCTGACGACCTCTCCCAGGTATTCAATGATGAACTGGCCTGAGCGGAGCGGCTCCTTAGTGCGGATGCCCCAGCCCTTCCCGTCAGCACGGAAGCGCTCCAGGCATTGCACCCATTCGTGCCTCTGGATGTGCTGGTTGTCACAGCGCTCCCTACTGGGACACGTGCTGGGGGAACACTCGGCAAAGCTCATCCTGAAAAACAGGAAGAAATTGACTCATAATACAGACAGCTGGAACAGACCGGTTACATAAAAACAATGATGATGATAATGATGATTATAGCGTAATGAATTCAAATTCAACTGCATGAAATGAAACCATCATATTGGAACAAAATGTCAATCAAAGCCCAGGTGGGAGAACGTCTTCCTGGTAGATCCGGTATATGCCCCCGTGCGAGGTTCTCTGGCCGACGTCTGTTTACCTGTTGAGGCATTCGTCAAGGCAGCCTTTGTCGGCGGATTCCCCGGAAGGCCTGCAGGTACAGGTGTTGGCTTCGTAACCCGACACCGGCTTCACATCCACGTAGACATCTACGGCGGACAGGGGGGACAGGTTACTCAGGGGAACGGACACCCGATATGGCTGGCCAGACCACAAGCAACGGCTGCTGCGTTTGAAGTGGCCCTGCTGTTCACTATTGGATGCTCTCACTGTGACCAGGGCCCCACAGAGGACTGGCTGACAAGTATTGCACTTTCTAGAACACAGGGCTTTATTGTCGGTACAGTGTTATTAGGAGAATGTACTCACTTGATCTGATCTTTTTATAAAGGGGGACATCGGGCTTCTCGTAAAGCTGAAGGAAAAAGAAAAAAGAAATGCAGGTAATAATAAAGGATCCCATTTATATAGTGTGATGAAAGTTTGATAATAACAGACAAATAGTCTGTAGAAGGGCCTTAAATGTGAGGTTAACAATATAAAAAGAGTGATTTAACACATTGAAAGTAGTTCAGTGGAGCCTGCCTTCTTCCCTAAAGGTGCAGGACTCAAACAGCAGCCCCACTGAGTCATGTGACATTACTGACAGCAGGCTTGGCACAGTCCGTTGACTGTGAATACCTAATAAAGAACTCTTTCAACTGTGGATGTATATGCTGTTTCATTGAAAGCGGTCAACCAAACTTTTGCCAAAAGTACTATCGTAATAGAACAGGGATACCCATCAGGTTGATTGCAACTATTGGTTGCAAAACAATTCTGAAGCACATGGAGCTTTCAAGAGTTAAACCCCAAAACTATCCACTTGTATACAATGCAGGCTCGCCGCTTAAAATCATCCCGTCCCTGTTTAGTCTCTAATGGTTTTGAAAGGCAAAAATGGACACACTATCGCTATCGCTGACACGCTAATGGTAGTATGCTGCCCCGCCTGTCTAGTCTTGTGCGTGCTAACGTAAAGTAGCTTCATGTTAGATGAACACTACAAGCTTAAGTGCACATGGAGCAGAAGTAGTCAAATTCTTTTGTAAGGATCAATTAACTGCAGTCCCAATAAGGGTAAGTGTATGGACCTAAATAATTTAGCTGGATAGCAGTGTGTAGCCATTATGCAGGCTAAACGAAGTCAGTATGACATTGTCATGAGTTGGCTAATGCACAGATGGTATTGACAACATGACTGGTTGCTACTGCCACATCCTCTCTTGCATCTACCAAAAAGCAATTTAAAGCAATAATTCCTGGCCCCTTTCTATTGTGTTTACGCATGTCGATCTGTGAATAATAAACTTCCAAGCATAAATTAAAAGCGGCTGTGCAATGCAAGCATTTTAAGCACACGTCAATGTAGCAGCTTATCCACTCCTTTTTACTTTCTCCACAACCTTATCAAAACAGCAAAGTAGTAAACAATATCTAACTTGTTTTAAGTACATCTTATTTATATGTGCTACAAAATGACAGCATTAGTAAGCTACAGAATCAGCAAAGCAAAATTCCTTTTTTGCCAGAAAACAATTAATGAGCAGAATTTCCTATTGAAGGACATTTACAAAAATAGAGCAATTACAGGCCTGTTCATTTTAATCTGATATGGTTAAACATAGAAAATATATGAGTGAGAAACCAAGTACTTGGGAAAATCTTCGACAAATTGAAAAATTCTATAAAAACACATTTACTAGGCCCCCCTTAATAGTAACCCTATTTCACCAGGGACATAGGAAGAAACAAAAGTTGTTGGAGTATGGACCTATGGAAAATTTGCAGGGGAAAGAATAATGTGCCCATTTAAAGACGCCCCAAATAATAGAGCATCACGTGACATGTTTCATTGTATCTTTTTTAAGTAGCTTGCACGCCTGAAAAGGTTGGCGTAGACAGTACAAAAATTGAGACAGCCCATTTGAAGACACACCCCAGTGATTGCTTTGTTTGCTAAACACACACCCACAGTGTTAGACATTGAGATGGGTTGTAGACTTTGATTAAAATAACACATTGTAGCCGATCTAAATAAAAATATTTTGTTTTCCTGGCAACAAAGTGAAACAAAGCCTATGTCCAGTTTATTCACAAGTCAAAACTAATGTTATGCCTCCAATGCACTCTCTTTTAAAAAAAGCATTCAACAGACTAGAGCTTATAATATCACGAATGTGAGGTAATAACAAAATTGACTATGGGGGAAAAAACAGCAAGAGCATTAGTGGTCACCTGGTCATGTTTCCAAAGCCACAAGATGTCATAAGGCAGCTGGAAATCAATGCGCTTCTGTCTTAGGTACTTTCCTGAAATGATGGGAAATTAAGCAGAATGTCAGAATGAGAATGACTGAGAGTTAATACACTACTCAAATAAATTAAGGGAACACGGAATCTTCACAGCATAACATCAAGTCAATTGAACTTGACAGGGATGTCAATCTGTCCAATTAGGACACATAAGCGATACTGAATTAATGTCACAGTTCTGGTGCAAATGAAAAAGACAACATGTGCACTGGAGAAGCAACAGCAAGACAATCCCCCCCAAATAAATGATTTTGCAGGTGATGGCCACATACAATTGCTTTCTCCTTATCCTAACTGACTGATTCTTCTCTAGTCTTGCGTTTTACTAGTGTCCTAGTGACACAGGTAGTCCAGTTCCTCCAGTATGCCACATCCATACGTTCTGTCGCAAGAAGGTTCGCTGTGGCTCAAAAGCATGGAGGTGATACCAGGAGACAGGCCAATACCAGAGGAAAGTAGGACTGGACGAGCTCATAGATGCCCTGATCAAGGTCAGTGAGGAGATCAGGACACCATCAGGAGCCCAGATGTAGTCAGGAGTGCATACAGGCACGTGAGGCCCATAAACACTGCTGAGCCACATTAGGAGTTGCCATGATAAAATTCAAAATTTCACACAGCCTGTGATTTCAACAGTTTACTTTGATTTTCGGGGTGACTTTTGGGGTGAATCCAACCCGCACTTGGCTGGTGATTTTGGTTTCCATTGACCTTTATTACATCATTTGGTTGTCAACTTACAGTATAGATTTGTATATTTCCTCCATCGAGACCCGATGTGTGATTTAAGTGTTCCATCATTTTTTTATTAAGGTATTAGGACATTGTAACATGTGAAGCCAATGTGGATCCTAATACTAAACAATATTGTGTGTAAGAACTTCCAGAAAGGGGTGTGTAATTACACCTGCTTCGGTTTGTGTGGGTTTTTGTAAGAACACTTACCAACATGGATAGGGGCAGGAAAAAGGCCGTACTCATGTTCCCCAGGTGTGTACTCCAGTTTCTCCTTCTTCAGCTGCAGGAACTGACTACGAGGACTGAGAGGGGGAGGGGGGATTCAAACTGTGAGGGAGTGAGATGTCCAATGATGCCCTAAATATTCCTGGGTTGACCTTTGGTACATCCAGATTTGACATGTGTCTGTATGTCTCCATCACGGGACTCACTCGGCAGTCTTGTACACATCGGAGAAGAGCCCCGCCTTTTGGAACTTCTTCTTCGGAGGCCTGGCTGCCCTCTTCTCCCGCTGACTTGTTATGGGGACAGGAGGAGCCGGCTCCATGGACACAGTGCCCGGACCTCCCGGGGAGGAGGGGCCATCTGGTTTCCCCTCCAGATCACTGAAATAGAGCCATGACTCAGTTTACAGCAATGACTGGCTTGATAGATTCTTGTAAATATACAGTTGCTAAGAACTAAGATTAGCACTGCAGATGAAAGAAAGCTGATCACAGCACTTCACATTTTCACTTCTGATGTTACTATAACCTCGTCTCAGAGCTATTGAACATACAGCCTAAAAGCCTGGGAAATCAACCAGTCAAATTTGAACTCGGAAGTGACAGTAGATTTCTGTAAAAGTGACAATACCGAGTGAAGTTATCAGCTTTGTTAAACAGGAGCAAATCACATGAGTCCAAGGACTGACTCTCAATGGAGGCCAACAGAAGGGCAGGAACTTGTAATGTGCAAAAACCTTCTCCCGGCTGCATGGGGAGCAACCAAAACAAAAGGCCTCCCAACCATTTAGCACAGGACATAAATAGAAGCAGCTTCACAAAGATAGACTTCATCATTCAAATCTAGGCTCATTGTCTCACAGTTACACAAAAACCTAAAAGACTTCCAAACAATCTGTTTATTGGCAAGATGTCAGACTCATACAACAGACATGTAGGAGGTGATTGGTAGGCCGATTTAGCATATGGCTGGGAGCAAGCTGACTTTTTATTTTGTATTTTGATTTTGTTAAGAAAGGCCAAGTTTGATACATGAATCCACCAAGCCTACCGTGCATTCGGGTTAAGTATCCTGAAACAGGATTAAAGTTGCACCCAAAAGCCAGCCGGCAATTGCCTTTATATCCCTATTAACCTTTCTAGCACAAAGGTGATGTGTGTCGAGAACTGGTGCAAATTGGTCACTGTGTATCACATTGGTGCTGAATGAGGTGAGCGTGACCCTTAAAATGTAAAGCGCATTGGGTGTCTGGAAAAGCACAATTTAAATCCAATTTATTAATTATTTATTACATCATTATAGTGGCGGCTGGTTGTACCTGCGAAAGCGGGTGACCTCATCCTGGTTGAGCCACTCTCTTCCTCCGCCGGCTCTAGACCTCATCCCAAGACCTCCCAGGTTCTCCTCTCGGTCTAACGGTCGCTCCTCCACCTCTCCCTCCTCACCCTCCCCTTCCTCTTCGTCATCATCCCCCTCCTCATTGTCCCCATTAGTCTGCCAGTGCTTCCTCTTCAGGCCCTTCCTGCGCTGGCCCTGGACAACGGACTCGATCGCGTCCGTCACCGTGTCTCCCTCCCACGTCACTCCCCCAGACACTCCTCCTCCCCCTCGGTCCCGGTGTCTGTTCTGGGTCAGTTCGGTTGGCAGGGGAGGCGACGGGGGAGGGGACGGCAGGGGATGCTTCCGGGGGCGTCCGGGACCCCTTTTTTTGACCACGTTGTTGCCCGTCCTGGCCTGTCTCTGGAGCTTCTTGGCGCGGAGGATCTTGTTGACGTGGTGCAGGCTGTGTTTGGAGGGCTGGGGCCGGTGGGAGTCCAGGGAGCAGCCCTGGGAAGACGCGTGGTGGCCGGGATGGGAGTGGAACAGGGGAGGGTGGTGGTGCTGCCTGAGGTGGTCCTCCGGGGGGGAGTGGGCTCCTCGGGTCTGGACCGCCGACGTACCGCCTGCGCAGAAACAGACGTAGGCAGATAAGAGCAGCGGAAATTAGGCATAGATTACGGACGGCGGAAAATGCTGCAAGGTGACACTTGTGAACTCTTATCAATCACGGCTTAGGTATGTCCACAGTAGGGCCTAAATCATGCCTCTGCCTGTGTTCAAACGTAGCCCAACACAGTCCACAGCACACTCTTTCCTTTTGTGTATTATGGTGTAAAGGATGGCGGCCATAATGATCGGCTGGTAGATTTTGAAAAGAAAATGTAACTTGACACCACTCCTAGAAGAAATAATTGCTTTTAAGGCTCCAGACAATGTCAGAACACTTCACAATCTTGAAAAACACAGCTCATATATAAATAAATTACAATGCCATTTTAGAGAGTTCAATAACTTATCTACCTTATTTACTAAATGTTTAGTCAGGCATTGAGAGTGCAAGTACAATTGCAAAAATAACATTTTATAAATAAAACAATTAATTTAAAATATAAATATAAAATATTTATAAATATATATTTTTTTATCATATAATTCACTATCAGACTTATGCTGGAGTCCGTTGTTAATAAATTATATAGAAAAATTGCCTTGGTATGATTTAAGTTACATTTATTGAAAAAAGCAGCATGGTCATAAGCATTTTTTAATGTTATTTATGCCAGACGATTACCTGACGTCACATCCATACCTGATGATTGTGATGAATTAATACCTGACGTCACATCCATACCTGATGATTGTGATGAATTAATACCTGACGTCACATCCATACCTGATGATTGTGATAAATTAATACCTGACGTCACATCCATACCTGATGATTGTGATGAATTAATACCTGACGTCACATCCATACCTGATGATTGTGATGAATTAATACCTGACGTCACATCCATACCTGATGATTGTGATGAATTAATACCTGACGTCACATCCATACCTGATGATTGTGATGAATTAATACCTGAC
>JACXGK010001203.1:0-32891 GCA_016801125.1 Novumbra hubbsi | reverse complement strand
TACCTGACGTCACATCCATACCTGATGATTGTGATGAATTAATACCTGACGTAACATCCATACCTGATGATTGTGATGAATTAATACCTGACGTAACATCCATACCTGATGATTGTGATAAATTAATACCTGACGTAACATCCATACCTGATGATTGTGATGAATTAATACCTGACGTAACATCCATACCTGATGATTGTGATGAATTAATACCTGACGTAACATCCATACCTGATGATTGTGATAAATTAATACCTGACGTAACATCCATACCTTATGATTGTGATGAATTAATCGGATATCTGTATCGGTGCATCCCAAACATTTACAGAGGTGTTTCTCATTCATGATTCTTATCCAAGAATAAAATAAACATAATATGGCTAACATAGAACTATATGCAACTGTTTCGCGAGCAGTATATATATAACTGGTAAGCTTTCAAAATCACTGTGCATAAACCTACTGGAAGTTACATGACTTATAAGCAGCTAAGGTTTGTGGGCGCTGGCATGTTTGTTTATCTGAATCAACCAAAGATGAGAAGATCGGGGACCCTAAGATGTCAATTTCCTTTACTTGCCTACAGGACAGATCTATGAATCACCTTTATTATGAAAATGTTTTGCTTAGGTTGGATCAAACTAACAAACACCAGTAGAATGTAAGTAAACATGACTGCGCATAGACAGTAATTAGCTATAACAGCTCAACGCACAAATTCAAGATACTTTGTATACGAATCAACATACTGCCATGTTATTACAACATAGACAAATGTAAAAGAACACAAAAAACACAAACAAATATCAGACAAATACTGAGATCAAAACCCTAAATTATAAAGAAAATCTGCAAACCAGAAAACAATCAAATATAAATTGGGGAAAAAAAGCTTGGGGAATAAAACCCTAGTAACTCAGATTACCACTCTACCTACTACAATATCACCTCCATGACGGTGCCGCTTGTGACCGCTGGATGACCCAGTGTCTTGAGCTGTAATCCTGGATTACCCTAGCTGGGTTCAAAGTACCACATGTTGCCTGCCTGCCTGGCCAGGGATAGTCCTCCCTGCCCAACCTTCTCTTAGGAACACAGACAGAACAAGACACACACTGGCGCACACTTTAACAGCCATCTCAGTCAATAGCAAACAGGCAGGTTGATGAAGTGGAAGGATTACCTAAAGCCCTTCTATGTTACCTGTTCAGCAACATTAGCTGAGAGCAGGTGTAGTGTTTACACAGGGATTTTAGGCTGACAGCCAACCAAATCATGCCTCCAACAAAACATACAGCTCAGCTATATTAACCAGACAACTATTTTTAGGAACTTAGAACATCGGGCTGGACATCTTCCAAGACTACAATGACAACCACAAACAAAGTAAAGCCAGTTTAAAAGTATAGTTTGAGATTCCAGCTTCAGGGCCCTTTATCTACTTCCTGAAAGTCAGATGTATTTGATATAATTGTTATGTCACTGCCCGCAGGGGATGTTTTTACTTTAAATATGTACAATTGCTAACTAGCATACTAACAGAAAGTATTTCAGAAGAGCTAGCAAAACAGTGCACATCCTACTCAGCTTCAATATGCAAAACGACCTTCCCTCTATTAGTATAATCTATACTGGACGCTGGAGCATAACCCTCTGACTCTTCTGATGAACAGCCTCATTGCCAACAATAAGTGTAGGTAATAGTGGGGACTGGATGCCAACTGTACTTGATCAGAGGTTGGGGACATCTAATGTCAGTGCCAGAACAGTGTCCATGTTCATATTGTGGGAGGCATTGTGTTTTTTCAGGAAATTACATATTGGACACCTATATTGAGCAGCAGTAGCAAATGCTTCCCAATGACTTAGTATTCCCTATATAATGGACAACATGGAGCTGGCCTACTGGTCAAGAGTAATGCAAGATGTAGGAAATAGTGGACCATTTCCAACTGGGTTCAGTGATAAATATAGCATATATTGTTTGTAGAAAGGTCACTGCATGGATACATAACCCGTGTGTCAAGACTGCCACTAATGGCTATGCATACTAGGCCAATTTCACTCTGGCTATTGCCAAGCAGTGAAACTAAGCGGAACATCATCCAATCAAAACAGAAACCGCTGAATCCTTGAGGCACTCGCAGCTGAACTATATTTGGAAGTTAATTTGGTGCACAACTGTATAACCTTGACAATGCCAAAATCAATTTGGATACAAATGAAGTACAAACATTTTCCTTGTCCGGAAACAAATCTGGAGCTATCAATAGCACTAGACATTCACTTAGAATGCTCTTAAAAGTAATTTCCATCAATGCAAATATTCTAACCCTGCCAATGACTGTCATACCTTGATTATGCAGCCTATGCTGGTAGCATATTGGGCTATATTTCAGCAAGACATTGTTAATGCAAGCTCAGCCTCCAGGCACAAATACTGTAAGCTAAAACACACCTCTCTTTAACAGAAAGCCCTGTCATGGTGACTCACCAATCTCTCTCCTCTCTCCTGACGTGGAGCTCTCCTTCCTTAATGATCGCTCCATCCGGGAGAAATTGGCGCTTTCCGGAGCATGTCCTTTTCTGCCGTGGCCTTCCCTTAGAGAGGTGCGGTTCAGAGCGGTGGCGAAGAGGTTGGTGTGGAGGGGGGGGTCCTGGGAGTTAGGCTCAGTGTCGTCCGTGGGCGTGAGGGGCTCATCGTCCTCCTCCTCCTCGCTGTCAGAGCAGCCTGCCCGGTTCTCTCCCTGGCCGTCAGTGAAGGGGCCTTGGCCGGCCCCCGCCGGGTTCCGGGAGAGCTTGGTGTAGTCGGCCTCGGAGTGGCCCATCCTGAACCAGGACTCTACAGGGTGGTGGCTCAGGGAAAGGCGAGAGGGCCCCAGGCAGGACAGGGGCGCATCCTTGCGCTTGTACCTCTCTGCTGAGGAAGAGGACGACGAGGAAGGGGAGTTGGCCGAGGCGGCCGTGGCCTGTTTGTTGGCGCTGGCGGCGGGAGCAGAGGAGTCTCTTCCGAAGCGGCAGCGCTGCAGAGATTCAGCCATTCCGGACGCGCCGGCTCCGCGCTCTCCTCTTCCCGACCCCGTGCTCTCGGACATTCCAGCTCCACCTCGGGCCCCGCCTCCTCCTCCCTCGTCACCGTCCTCTTCTGGACAGCGCTCTCTGTGTTTGTGTCGGTGCTTGTGCTTGTGGTGCCAAGCGAACGACAGCTCCGACGACATAGGCGGGTAGAGCACGGGTGAGCGGGCCGCGCCCAGGAACTCCTGCCTGAGCAGCTTGTGTTTCTTCTTGTGGAACTTGGAGGGGTTGAGCAGGAGGTGTGATGGGTGGTGGTGGTGTACATAGGAAGGGGGCGGAGGCGGCGGCGGGGGGAAGGAGGGGGAGTGATGTGGGTGGTGGGGCGGGGCCGAGTGGGGGTTCTGGTGATGCGGGTATAGGGCGCTGGCCGGGGGGTACCCCCTGTAGTAGCCTAGCCCGAGGGGACCGGATGAATAGGGGACACCATAGGGCGGGTGGTAGAACCCACCACTGGAGAGCGGGAATCCCAGCCCATGAACAAAAGGGACGTCCGACAAGGATTCCCGCAGCTTGGGAGGGCGTCCTCGTTTCTTCTTCAGGTCCGGCTTGCGGACGTAGTGCAGCGAGTCGCAAGGGTATGACGGGTGGGGTGAGTAGTAGCCGCTGAAGTTGATTCTGAAGATGGTGGGGAGCAGGTCTCTGTGCAGATAGTGATGCGGAGGGGGGCCCCCGGCGCCCCCCATGGCTCCGGCCGCCCTGCCACCAGGCCCTGGCACTCTGCCCGCTGCGGCAGCCCCCGGCGGCATCCCCAGCCCACTCCCCAGTCTTAGCGCGGGGGTGCGGTGTGCTATCCGGACCTCGCTCAGCCTCCCCACAATCTCGTCCAGCTCAGCCAGGAAGTCTGGGTCCTGGCGCCGGGAACGCAGCTGCAGGTACTTCTTCTTCCGTTTGCGTTTCTGCCTCTTGAGCTTGTCATAGCCAGGGCAGCCGTGGCTCCGGCGCTTGCATTTGTGCTTGTGCTTCTCTTTGTGGCCCACAAGCACTGACGGAGCGGCTGCCGGGTGGGGCCTGCGAGGATCTGGTGAGGACCTCGCCCCCAGTGGCGACGGCGAGGGCGAGGGGTGCTCCAGCAGCAACGCGGACGAATGTCTTCGTCTACCTCGCGGGCTGAGCCCAACACCTACTGCTACGGCCGAGCCCATCACACCTGGCATTAGAAGGCCGCTGGCTACCCCAGGTGGCATCGCCACGCCGCCCAGGGCGCCCACCCCTCCGGCTTTCTCCCCCCGGTCAGAAGTGCTGTTGTTGTCTGTCCCGATGCCACTGTCGCTGGGTACAGTCTCGTCGCTGTGGGACTCACTGACGGGCGAGGGAGTGGCTTCCTTCAACTCGCTTAGGGGAGCTGGGGAGGTGGGGTGGAGAGGCCTGGGCGGAGAAAGCTTCCGGTAGTGGTAGTGCGGCCTGTAATGGTGGTGGTGGTGGTGATGGTAGCCACGGTACGACTTTTTCTGAGAGGCTGCTGTCGCCGAGGAGCCCAGGGGGCCCAGAGTGCGAGGCGAGGGGGCGGAGAACGTTGGGGGAGGGAACGGGAACGAGTGGTGGCCGTGGTGGGAGTGGCTGTGGAAGTGCGGGTGGGTCAGAAAGTGCACAGCCCCGGGTTCAACAAAGCTGCCATCACTGATGGGGCTCTGGCCTCCGCTGGACTGGGAGAGTGATGGGGAGGGAAACACCCCTGTGGAGGACAGTGAGTGCTGTTGCTGCTGGGACTGGAGGTGGTGGAGGTGGTGGAGAGGCGACGTGGTGTTGGGGGACAGGAAAGCCCCCTCCGGGGGCGGTGTTGCAGCGGAGTTCGCTGACGGTTTTGGTTTGCGTCCCCTCCTTTTCCCCATGTAGATTGTCCCCTTTTTGCTCACGTTGATCTGGGGCCCCAGTTTGCCTCCGAAAGAAGCTGTCAGGGAGGATAAAGACTGGGTGGCAGCTGCTACCTGGCCCACCACCCCACTGGCAGATCCTCTGGGGAGCTCCTGCTCTGGCCCAGACGCTGGGCCTAGTAGGATCTGGCTGAGGAACCGTTTGCGTTTAACACTTTTCATCTTGTTGATCTTGCCAATGAAAGTTTTCATGATGAGCTGCCCGTTGCCTTTGTTCCGGAACAGTTTTCCATCCCCCGCTTCCGGCGCAAGAGTTGGGGGCTGGCCCTCTGGGGGCAAGGTCGGGGGCAGGCGTTTGGGTCGTCCCCGCTTCCTGGGCATAGTTTTGGGAGGATTCAGGTCAACCTCTGGGTGGAGAACCGGGGGATCCTGCTCCTCTTTCGACTTGAGTAACGAAAAAACCTTGGAGGTTGCCAGTTTGTAAGGAGGACGTCCGCGGGTAGGGGCGTCCAGTCTGGGCATTTTAGATTTGGGTCGCCCTCTTTTCCTGGCTGGCTGAGGAAAAAGTTGCAACATGTTGGGCTGTGTGACTTTATTGGGGTTCGGAGGCCGTCCTACAGGCCTGCGTATAGGAGGGGGCAAATCAAGGCCTGATGATAAAGGCATGATGGTTTTGTGTTGGTCAGTGGGGCTACCCTGGCCCGCCCTCTGTGTCCGGTTCACTATCCTGGTCCAGCGTGGCTTTCGGCCTCGTCGCTTCTTTAGGGGTTTGTTGTCCTGCTCCGGGGGTGAGCCTGGAGACTCGTCACCCGGGGACTCGTCTCTGAGTTGAGGGGATGAGCGGTTGCTGGCGAGCTCTGGTGGCGATTCGGTCCGTCTGACAGACTCCTGGGGACTAGATGTCCTGCTCGCACAACCATCCCTGTTGGGACTTTGCTTACTGGGGCTCAAGCTGCTGCCTCTCTCACTTCTGAATAACTGACTTCCTCCTTTATCCTTGGCCTCTTGCTTGCCCAATGCAGATGGAGGGTTGTATTTGGTTAAGTCTCTAGGGCCTTCCCGGTCACGCTCCCTGTCATAACGCTCCCTGTCATAACGCTCTCTGTCATAACGCTCTCTGTCATAACGCTCCCTGTCATAACGCTCCCTGTCATAACGCTCCCT
The DNA here is from genome assembly GCA_016801125.1 of Novumbra hubbsi. Lineage (NCBI taxonomy): Eukaryota > Metazoa > Chordata > Actinopteri > Esociformes > Umbridae > Novumbra > Novumbra hubbsi. The sequence goes on along the minus strand of JACXGK010001203.1, from coordinate 26,838 downwards.
GTCATAACGCTCCCTGTCACGTCTCTCCATCTCACCGCTCTCCCTCTCACCGCTCTCATTCTCACTGCCTTTCCTCTCACTGCTCTCTCTCTCACTGCCTTTCCTGTCACTGCCTTTCCTGTCACTGCCTTTCCTATCACTGCCTTTCCTATCACTGCCTTTCCTGTCACTGCTCTCCCTCTCACAACTTTTCCTCTCACTGCTCTCCCTCTCACAGCTTTTCCTCTCACCGCTCTCCCTCTCTTCTACCTGGGAAGGACTGTTTCTGTCTGGGTCTCTTTCCCTAGAGAGGTGTCCGTGAGAAGCAGGGGAGGCTTGGCGACTTGAAGCGCTCCCAGTCCTCTGCTCTGAAGAATAGCTGGATAACAAACGAGAAGGTGAGGATGAAGAGGACGAGGAAGAGGAGTGGGGTGGCGGGCATTGAGGGAGACGTGAATGTGGCGGCTTGGTAACATTTTTGACGCAGTCGTTGTCCTTGGGATTAGTCACCAGGCGGCTGTTGCCACCACCGTAGGTTAGCACAGGGCTGCTGCTCCGACTGCTGTTGCTGCCATCTGCCTCCTCTTTCCCGGTTGGGGTGGAGGACTTCTCTGAAACACTGTCTTTGCTGTTCCGTGAGCCGTAGGGGCGGCCAGGAGGCCGTGAGACTGCCAGGGGTGGAGCTAGGTGGACCGCCCTGGAATACGTTGCCCTGTTGGCAAGAGCACGGTCCCGCTGCTTTGAGGTGGGGGCCATAAAGTTGGAGCTGATATGGCTGGTGGGAGAGGGAGCCTGTTTGAGGGGTTTAACCTTGGTGGTCTTTGAGGGAGGGCATGTAGCTATGAGTTGCGCTAGTTTCTCTGTGACCGTAGTATTAATGCCCCGGTCCTTCTCTCTTTGACCCTCATTGCTGTAAGTGTTCACAGGAGGTTTGGAGGTGCCTTCCACGCTGGATTCCGGCAAAGGGGGCACAGGAGAGCAAGGCAAGGAGGTTGTTGACTCCGTTAGGGGAGAGGTTGTCTTCTTTATGGAGGCATGGTGAGTTTTGACGTCTGTTAAAGGGCGGTGAAGATTCAAGGGCCTCTCCGCTGACATGCTGGACTTTAACTCCGACTTTGCGTCCAACTTCTCCGACTTGCAGGCTGGTTTTGGAGGACCCTGTTAAAAGGCAATTACAAAAATATTAACATTGTATAAATTAAGGAAATATGAGGCTGATTCACAGAAAGGTCGTTCCCACAATGCTATGGTCATGTTTCACAAAAGCATTTACATTACGAATAATTTGGATATTAATAATCTTCTTATCCAATTGATGCTTTCTACTAATTATCAAGAACAGAAAATATTGTATATAATGCAGGATTGATGAGATTACAGCATCCCAGTTCAGCCTGCAAAGGAGAAGAGCCTTGACTCTTGAGGCTGAGAACGGGGACAAGGAGGGAGAGAGCTAGAGGGGCGAAAGCAGCAGGGGAAGAGAAGTCACAGGAACTGGAGAGAAAGAGGAGAGGAGGAGAACGGAAGCGGGGAATGATTCTAGACAAGCCAGAATTTGACACCAAAAAACCCAGGACGCAAAAATATGAAACAAATTGTCTTGGCAAGGAATAAATATCAGTTGTGAAATCATTTCAGTTGAAGGAGAAATGCTCGTGTGTGAACTGGCAGTACGTATTGTTATTGTAACTCTTTTTTGGCATTGTCCAAAGCCAGACAAGTCTTGTGCAATTCCTTATAGTCTCTTTAGTTTCGAAGAATATGTTTGACACTAATATGTTTGACACTAATATGCTTTTTCCAATCAAGGCCCTAGCCTACTACTTGCTGGCTATGCTTACCCGTTTTGCTGGAGTGCTCCCATTCACTGGACTGGGCACCGCGGGGGAAGGAGCGGGAGCTGGGAGAGGAGCCACAGACTGAGACAGCGGGTTGGGTTGGTTCATGCCCGGACTCTGCTCTCTCTCCCTGCCGTGGGGAGGGCTCTGGGTGTGGGTGCCCCCCTCGCCGCTCCCCACGCGGCTCCCCCGCCCGCCTCCTCGCCCGCTGTGTCTGACAGTGGCCCGGAAGGCCGGCCGACACACGTAGTTCTCCAGGATCTTGGGCGGCTTCTTCGTGCGTTTGGCCTGCACGCCAATCTTGAGTTTGACGTTGCCCTCAGAGTAGCTGCTCTCTTTGACGGAGAACTGGGGCGACTGCTGCTGGTCACCGGGACCTGGTCCCCCGGCCGAGGACGCCTGGGATCCCTCTCGTTCCTTCTTCTTCTCCTCCTCCTCCTCTTTCTTCCCACCCCCTCCCTCCTTTTCTCGAACCCCTGGGGGAGCAGTGCTGGGAAGGGGGGCTGGAGTGGAAGGTCCCCCAAGAGTCCTCTGATCCATCAGAGATGTGGGGGGCAAGGGTGGTCTAGGGAGGGATATTTTAGATGCCAGGGAACGGGTTCTTGGGAAAAGGGTTGAGCTGAAGGGAGAAAGCAGGAGGGGGATCTTGGGGAAGCTGAAGAGCAATACTTGTTCGGTAGCGTTGCTTCTTTCCTGGCTGCCCGGCCCTTTCTCCGTACTACAAGCTGAAAGGGAACAACAGGGGGAGATGAGAGGGGATAGGTTTGGGTAGGGGATGGAGAAGAGGGAACAACAGGTGGAGATGAGAGGGGATAGGTTTGGGTAGGGGATGGTGAAGAAGGAACAACAGGTGGAGATGAGAGGGGATAGGTTTGGGTAGGGGATGGAGAAGAGGGAACAACAGGTGGAGATGAGAGGGGATAGGTTTGGGTAGGGGATGGTGAAGAAGGAACAACAGGTGGAGATGAGAGGGGATAGGTTTGGGTAGGGGATGGAGAAGAAGGAACAACAGGTGGAGATGAGAGGGGATAGGTTTGGGTAGGGGATGGAGAAGAAGGAACAACAGGTGGAGATGAGAGGGGATAGGTTTGGGTAGGGGATGGAGAAGAAGGAACAACAGGTGGAGATGAGAGGGGATAGGTTTGGGTAGGGGATGGTGAAGGGGAAAAAGTGTCCGATTTTAGCCAAACAGAAAGTGACACCACTGACCACAAGTAGTTTTTTTCCTGACACTCATTACCCTAGTAAACAAGGCAAGGTATGTGACAAATGCCCACATCCATTTGCTTAGCAGCTGTACTTTTTTATCGCAACGATGTGTACGTCTATAGTAGTTCCGTAGTACGTTCCTACATCTCTGACCTACTTACACAACAGGGAATCTATGGTATTTAACAAGGTGTCGTTTGTTGCTCACTGCCTCATCAACAGCCACCCACAGGAGTGTACTACAACTTTAAATAGCCCTTGTAGGTGTGCATGTCACAATCAAGAGGCGTGGTTTAGGATCAGTTCAGTCTTCCAGATCATAACAAATAGCAATAGGGTTAGACAAAGTTGACCTGATCCCAAATAAGCATGCCTTTCCTGAAATGCTTGATACAACCCCTGAGGTCTGTGTTCTGACCCTCAGATAAGGTTACAGCGAATGATGGGTAACGTAGTAATTACTGCAGAATGCACTCGCACCATCCAGGTGATACGGGAAAACGACTAACTAAACCGTTCGCAAGTATATCCTCATTAGATTGAGGGGAAATGTTTCTCAGGGCGAGTTGCTGCGGCAAGAATCCTTTCACTGCGTTCTCAGAGGACTAACGCGTCCACAAGAAGGATGTGTTCTGCTTCAGCTCCCTACGGCCATTGAGTGATTAAATGCGGGCTCGCCCCGAGCAGGTGCTTTCTCTGGGTGAAGTCATTTGGAGGGGATTCAGAACTGTGACCTCAGCACATCGGGCCCTCTGGGGGACAGAGGATCCAGCTGCTGTTCCCAGCCCCTCCAGAGTAGCCAATGAGAGAGCGCGAGACAGAGCAACATGCTGACGCTGTCCGAGTGCCTGGCCTACTGTGGCAGAAAGCGCTAACAGACACTCTTAGTGCAGCCTGAGCGTCATCAGATAAAACAGTCTGAGAGGGAGAGTTCTAAAATTGACAACAGTCAAAAGCTTGCGAGACTACTTGTTTCAGGATGATTGTTTTCTAGTAGATTCTAAAGCTCAAGGGAGGCAAGCGATTTCTGCACAATCACTGTAACGGCAATCCAGCGTCTCCACATTTATTTGAATGATTCACTCCCCCTCGAATCACACCTCTCCTTTTTGCCTCAATCCATCAATTTCACTCTTCCTCTTTTCTCTCCTGTCCTCACATTGCACATTTACTGGGAAATCTGAAGTCTGGCAACAGCGAACAATCTGCAGTTGCTGTGCTACTACTAATTGAAAACACATTTCTGCCCCCCCATTGTCCCTCCTTCTCTCTCTCTCCTTTCCCTGTTTCCTTCCTTCAGACTGTGACACTTATTCCCCTGTTTCTTTTTTACTAACTGCTTCAGTAACTGTTGTTAAGAGCCTCTGCATATTCATTACGCAGCTTGGTGGTCGCAGTGGTATTGAGGAAATGACTCCTGGGACATGAAACTACAGTCAAATCTGAAAGCAATTCAAAACATCCCTATCCTCTTTTACAGTCTTAAAATGACTTGCTAAAACAGAATTACACTATTGCTGTTTGTTAATTCAAAGATGCCGATTGGGCCCATTTTCCTTCTGCCACTTAAGACTATGCCTCAATACAAATCCCAAATAGAGGCAGTTCAAAAATGTCATTCTCTGTCATTACAATATCTTTGTTATTTTGTGGTTAGTGGAAGAGTGTAATTATCGATTAGCCTGCTAGAGACTGGATTACAAATGTTCTACTCCTACTTGGGTATATATTTTTTGGCTTTATTCCACTAAGTCAATGTGTATATAGCAAGGGGTTTGGTGAACTCTGGGGAACATTCCTATAATAAAAAATAGCATTTTGAGATCAATGAATTGTCTAAAAACATTGGAACAGCAGGAGACAGGCCAGCAAAGGATTGACAGAATTTCCAGGAAAAATGCTTGACAGAATAACAACGTCTGAGAAATACTGTAAAATGGGAACAAAGTAAATAACTTGGTAAGCCCACTCCCTCTCTTTCAGTCTCCCCACTTTTGCACACGGTGGTTCATAACTGCAGATTTCATTTTTGGCCAGTGGAGTAGTATTAAAAGCAGCTTTGACAGCATGCACTGGACCAATCTAGAACGGCAAATGTCAGTCAATAATTGTAGCCTACATCTTAGCTGTTTCAGAAACAAGAAAATAAATCTAACTGTTAATATTTAGCCTCATGGTCAGTGCGAAACAGTGCACGAAAACATAAGCCTTTCACAGGTTCAAAAAAGCTGCATAGCTTTAGATTTCTCCAATGACACGGATTAATCCCTATGGTTCTTGATTTGCTTTTCTAAAAAGGTCCTGGGTGTGAGGCTGCGTTGCCCTAGATGCCACTCATTCTGTTGCATGCACCTGTTGTCCGTAACCTACAGGAGAACTGTGCAATAAACTAAAAATAATAACCATAATGAGGTTAACGGAGTAGAATACTACTCTTACTTGGTATAGCTGCCGGTTATGTGAAAATATACGTTGGTAGGCTAACATCGTGGACTGGTTCAAACAGTAAAAGTAGAGTGCCTACATTCTCATCTCTTAACAACATCTCCGCTTTTGATTTAAGAATCGTAGGCCATGGTTAAGAACCACTAGTAAACAGTTTGTCATTCCGCTAACTTAACCTACTAGTATAATACATTATTTTTACAAAGTCACTGAGTTAAAAAGACAATTGCACGTTTTCAACCTCACTTGGTCACTGCTTCGTCATATCCTGGTTGCAAATTCAGCTAATAGGTTTCAAAACATTCCTACAACGATTTCAGTGGTGATTTTTTGAACTAAAATGTATGCAATGTAAAGGGGGCGATCACTCCGATAATATCAAATCACCTCGTGCGAGAACGTTTGATCGTCATGAACCGTAAAGATGGGTGCGGGGTTGTGATCACTAGAGGTATCCATCAAAATACATATTCTTGCATAATAAAGATGGACTATGACGATTAACAATGTGACCTACTATAATAGTCCGTCTGTATTTCAGAATTTGGTTTAATAAACAATATGTATCCACTCACCTCCGTAGGAGTCCAAAACAGTGTTCACATTATTTGGATCGAAATCCTCCCTTCGTGCGTATTAACATGGTGGTCACAGTATTTATGTTCCAACTGCTGATTTGCCAAAAACGCAAAGATGAGAGAAAATATAAAAATTATACATCCATTTTGGGAGATCAATTATGAATTCTGACACATCCCCCTCATAAACGATGCATTTCAAATGCATTACGTTGCAAACATTTTGGCTTGTTTATAGTATTGGTAATATTTATGTTACAAGCAACCTGGTCAGCTATTGTTATTGTATATATAATAAACACGTTTATATTTTATATATAAGATATCGGTAACCCAAACCAACACAGGAGAGTATTGCTTAAGTCAAAAAATATATAATCAAAAACAAAGTTATTAGACTGACGCCAAAAGGCGGTAAATTATTGTTGCCATTTGTATATTTTTTGGAGGAAACTAGGCAGGCAAAATATATTTTGTACTCCTGAGACTTGATCAGATGTATTTATTTTGCGAATTAAGTTTATTTTGAAACAAGGTATAGTCGCCCAATAATAACCTAATGACAAATTGTATCAATGGTGCTTGCTAGCAAGCCAACGTTATTATCTGGGCAGCCTTGCTAGGGTAACTTAGATTTCTAGCAACGTGGCCGTACCTGTAAAATATAGGGAAATTAATCCAGTTGACAGCGTTACATAGTTTAATAATATCCGTTTTGTTTGATAAAGTTCACGAATGAGGAAATGCACATCCTAAACCCAAAAACGGAATAACCTGTCATTTTCATGACTCGTGCTAGCTTTGTAGCTAGCGCTAAACTATGACGGCAAACGATGCAATATTATTTAGCTACTAGCTAGCTAGCAAGTTAGCAAATCAGCTTCTGTTGTTCAACCATGGTTTTTCTTCTAGAAAAGGACTAAAGACACACGCAACAGCAAAACGTTTTAACATATTAAATGCAGATATATAGGTGTAAATTAAATTAAATAGATGCAGCGCTGTGTACGTTATAAAAAAAAACACGAACTGTCAACAAAATGGCGGCTGCGTTGAATCAACAGAGACCCGAAATGGATCTCCCTCTATTTCTTCCCCCTCAACCAGTTTTTTTTTCCTCACAGCAATTGGTATCCTTGAAATCACCAAACACGACTGGACTCTTCTCCGGGACAACGTTAGCTGAGCCGAGACGTGTCGGAATTGGCCTCTGTCATTAATCGGGCCTCCATGTCTGTAAGCCCGTATCGTTTCTGTCAGTACACCACGGGCATTCTCAGTCACACGGGGAGGGGAGGGAAGGAGACGGGCAGCAAGGGGAGGAGGAAATAAGGCACAGGGCAGATGTCGTATGGTAAACTACTGGACATGCACATTCTTCTGTGGATGTTAAAATGCCCCCATGATTAGCGTATTTTTGTCTTTGATACAGAAAGTGAAATGAATAGCTGCAGCAACGGCGTAGCAGTCCATTCCAAGAATGTATAAACTATCAGAAGAGATTCAACTTTCATGCTGAAAGCCATGGTTATTGGGCAATACATAATTTATAAGCTTGAACGAGAAAACGAAGGGCTGTGTTCGTGGCGAAGGGCTGTATCCATCTGAATATGATCTGGATAGGCTTGATGTATCTGCGCCGCAATTAATGACGATTTAACTCATTAAGCGGTGAATTTCGTATTTTTATCACAATATTACAAGTAATTTTAAACTATGGATTGCTAAACAATTATTACTTGCAACCCGTCGCCAAACCCTTTCACCAGAGACTATGACTCTGCCCTTCACTAGATGTTACATCTTGGATGTATCCTGGTGTGGAATAGGTGAGTGAAGGGAACATTTTGCGTTTAATCATGACACATGCTTTTTACTCCTGCTTTATCAATCTGACCATTTTTATTAGTCATAAAATCTTATTATCACCTCATTGCCATTCGGATTGCCATATACATGTATATACACATTTACACGTACAGTATATACATTCCAATACATATACAGTCCCATTAGAATATCAAATGAATTAAAACTAGTACTTACCATTATTATTATAATAAACTAACAATAAAAGACTAATCCCTTAGAAAAGTGCAATGTTACAAGGAGACTGGAGACAGAAAACACAATGTTTTGTTAGGGGACTTTAGAGTTGGACATTATCAATAAATACTGCTATGTGAGATTAAAAGGATGTGAAATTCTTGGGTTGCGTCCCAATAACCACCTCTACCTCACAAAGGTAAATGCATTGTTCATTATGCTAAAAGGAGTTTCCAGTCATTTCTTTTCAAGTCCCTGAATTGTGTGTGAGTAATCAGGGAATATGGGGACGCAACCAGACTTCGAGAGAACAGCGCAGAAACTTCCCCAGCGCTTCACTGCAAGTAAGTGAGTTCAGCTCCCCTTTCAGGATTCTTCCACATTCTCTTCTCATCCCATCAAATCATCATGTGGTTGTACTAAAAAAAATGGAGCCAATCATAACACGGGGGAAATGCCACTAAGGGACAAGTCAAATACATCACATTTTGTATGGAACCGTTTGCAGGTGAGGTGATGAGGCAGATTTAACTTTTGTAGCAGCAACCAAAGTTCCCAAAGTAAGGGATCCATGGGTGACAGCAATGTGAGGTGAATATTTGGGTTTTATGACATTGAAGCATAGTTCATTTAAAATTACTCTTCAAAAAAGGCTGGATGATAATAGAGGGGAGCCTTGTTCAGGACACAATGGGGAGAAGAGGTGCCAGAGGTAGAAGATAAGGAGGATCCTTAAATAGCCTGTCTCTCCTCCTGAGGGTCTGTTCTGATGCAGGGGGCCTCTGGGGGCTCAGGTGAGGGCTGGATACTCTGGTCTACGCCTTCAAGACTTTTACGACACACCGGACAGGTATCATGCTGTGGAGACACATGGATGTGTGAGCAGTCATAAAACATGCACATACAACCAGTAACATTTAACAAATAATATAAAAAAACATTTTATTTGCTGCTACCCCCCCTACTAAATGGCTTTGAATAAATCACATACAGAAAAAAAAAATAATTGATTAAAAAGTTCTAAATGAGATGTTGCTCGAGTTCACCTAAACACCAAATAATTATTACTTGGTAGAAGCAGCAATTATAAACATTAAATAATGCATGTCAATAATTTGGAATACAGTTCTACAAACTTTGCTAAATTCTCAGCGTGATATATTTCCTTTGCCTTTTGTTTTATTGGGTTAATTACTCAAGGTCAGTACATTTGGTTATAAATCTTAATTATGGACTGCAACAAACATGAAAAAAATTCAACCCCCTTTCAGAAGGAATTCTGAAGTTTGGCATAAAACGTTGCACCATTGTTCTGCAGAAACATTTAAATGTACATTGCTTTTGTATTCAGACCTTCGCTTCTCTTTTTGTTAAAGAATGTACATTTAATACATTTTTATTTAGTGCCAACAGTCTACAAACCAGTTGTAGACTGTTGGCAAACCCAAAAATGTGTGACCCTGTGTAAAATGCAACTAAAAACAAAATGTAATTATGTGCAAATCACCCATGCCATGTGCACTAAGACCCCCATACCATCACAGATGTGCAAGTCACCCATGCCATGTGCACTAAGACCCCCATACCATCACAGATGTGCAAGTCACCCATGCCATGTGCACTAAGACCCCCATACCATCACAGATGTGCAAGTCCCCCATGCCATGTGCACTAAGACCCCCATACCTCACATATGTGCAAGTCACCCATGCCATGTGCACTAAGACCCCATACCTCACAGATGTGCAAGTCACCCATGCCATGTGCACTAAGACCCCCATACCATCACAGATGTGCAAGTCCCCCATGCCATGTGCACTAAGACCCCCATACCTCACATATGTGCAAGTCACCCATGCCATGTGCACTAAGACCCCATACCTCACATATGTGCAAGTCCCCCATGCCATGTGCACTAAGACCCCCATACCTCACATATGTGCAAGTCACCCATGCCATGTGCACCAAGACCCCCATACCTCACAGATGTGCAAGTCACCCATGCCATGTGCACCAAGACCCCCATACCTCACAGATGTGCAAGACCCCCATACCATCACAGATGCTGGCTTTTGAACTGTGCGATATTGATCCTCTTTGAATTATTTAATATTTTGATTTGTCAGACCACAGGATAGTTTACCACTTCGCCTTATTCACTCCTAAATGAGCTTGGGCCCTGAAAAGGCGGCAGTGATTCTGGATCTTTTTGATATGTTTTTTCTTTGCATGGTAGAGTTTTTACTTACATTTGTGAGCAGCGACATGCTGTGTTCACAGACAATGTTCTTTGGAAGTGATCCTGAGCCCAAGCATTGATGTCCACTTCAGAATCATATTAGGTTTTAATGCAGTGCCACCTGATCACGGCCATCCAATATTGGTTTTCGGCCTTGTCCCTTGCTTACAGAGATTTCTCCGGATTCTCTGAATCCTTACATACTATTATTATGTACTGTAGATGATGAGATCTCTTTGCATTCATACATTGAGCAATGTTATTCTTAAATTGTTGCCCAATTTCTTTTTAGCATTGTAATATCCCATATTGAAAAAGCAAAAACACAATTTTACAAATAAGTGCCTATTTATGGGTCTTCTTGGGTATGCCCCCCAGCTTTGCATACCTGGATTTGTACAGTTTCTCCTATTTTTCCTTTTGGATAATCTCATGTGCTGTTAAATTGGATGGGGACCGTCTGTAAACTGTGATCTTTAGGTTTCCCTCAGATGTTCAGTGGGGTCAAGTACAGGCTTTGCCCGAGCCATTCATGTACATTAACAGACTTGTCCCGTAGCTACTCAAGCTTTGTCTTGGTTGGTTGTCATACTGAAAGATTAACCACGGTCTAAGGTCCTGTATTCTCTGAATCTTCAAAAACCTCAGCATTTTGCTCCATTCATCCTTCCCTCAATTGTGACCAGTCTCCCAGTCCCTGCTACTGATAAGCATCTTCATTGCATGTTGTTCCCACCACCATGCTTAACTGTACGAATGGTATAAGCAAGGTGATGAGCAGTACCCTTGTCTTTGCGAAACACAGTGATTTCCATTCAGGCCTAGTAGTTCAATTATTATTATTTAAATCTGCCCGCTCAGTACTTAAAAAAACAACAGTGTTTTTATTCAGAAATTCTGGCCTGTTTGTCAAAGTGAAAATGAGAAAGAAGCCTGTGTTAAATTTGATAAAAGGAGCAAAGCCCCAGGTAAAACGCTAGATGAAAAACTTACCTCATGTTCAGAAAACCTTATCCTGAGACAGTGTTTTATATTTTTGCCGTAATTACCCAAAGTGTACACCGAAGACACTAGAAGGGCTTTCTAACAGATATCGAGTATTCATTAGCTATCCAGTCTCAGTCCTGACTTGGTTTAACATTTCTGTGTTTAGAATATTGCTGTCTATCACTGCACTGATTCCTAACTAAGTTTGAGCAATTTTGACATTTGTCATTTCCAAAATCATAAAAATTGCTTTAAGAAAGTTTTACTAAAAAAACTGTATTTTTGTGGGCTGCTGGTACATATGCACCACACACTATTAGGAAAATATAGGTAAAAGTGCATTTTACCACCTTGCACAAAACAAGAGATGATTTGGGAGGCAAAGAAGAATCCAGCTGCCAAATTCAGAGCTTACAGAACATGTTTGCACCGTTGGTCACAAAGTCTCCAAATGTACCATTAGATGCCACTTCAATAGCCTATCAGTATTAAAGAAAGAGAATTTAATCCTACAGCAGTCAGGGTACCATTGGCTAGCACATGGTCTGTGCGACCCTCCAAGGATATGTCTCCCTGCTCAGTGTGAACCTGCTCTCATCTGTGAAGAGAATAGAGCGCCAATGGCAGACCAATTCTGGTGTTCCCTGGCGAATGCCAATCGAGCTGCACGTTGCAGGGCTGTGAGCACCCATCCCACTAGAGGACATTGATGGCACAGAGTCTGTTTCTGAATGTCCTCCTAGCACAATACCGGCATATACCGGTCCTGCTGCTGGGTCGATGCCCCTCTATGGTATCTCATCATGCTCACACAGCAAACCTTCTAGCGACAGCAGGTATGGATGTGCCATCCTGGAGTAGCTAGACTACCTGTGCAACCTGAATGGGCTGCAGGTATTGCCTCATGCTACCAGTAGTGACAAGGACAATAGCAAAATGCTAAACTAGAGAAGAATCAGTCAGGAAGGATAAGAAGAGAGCAGTTGTCTGTAGCCACCACCTATAAAACGTTTTTGGATTTTGTCTTGCTGTTGCCTCTCCAGTGCACTTGTCATTTTCATTTGCACCAAAGCAGGTGACATTGATTGATAATTGCCAATGCTTCCTAACTGGACAGATTGATCCCTGAAGTTTAATTGACTTGGTGTTATACTGTGATGATTATGTATACCCTATATCCTGTGACAAGCTAGGAGAAAAAAAACAATCATCATTACCCCCCCATGGCAAGTCAAACCATATCTCTGTTCTGCTCATTCTTGTCTGTTTTTGAGCAAAAACCTAAGCAGGAAGCACCAGTGGTTTTATACAACACTATCTCCTTTATCCTTCCCTACAGTATTAATCTATCAATAAAGCATAAATGCCTGAAAATCTTTAAAAAAAAGTATTGGAATGGCAGTTTCCATGCAATATGCAAAGCCTGTTAAAATGCATTTAACAACTGTAAGCATTTAACTTAATTTAGTTAAAGTCTAAATAAAGAGCCTCAACTCTTTAGATAGCAGAATGTGGCAGAGTCTTCAGACAACAACCTTGTATGAAGGGGAAATCAGCTACATCACAGACACTGACACCTCAATACCACAAAGGCAAAGTCTTCACACATCAAGGAAAACAACATATAGACAGGCAAGAGCCCCTGTTGCCAGTGTACAACGTTAGATCAGAATCTCCATAGGACTTTAAAGCATGTTGACCCTTTTCAAGTGTTGGCCTGCAGGCACAGTGCACAGGCAAATGACCTTCTGTCTGGGTGTTTTTTTTTAAAGCATGGTTACTATGTTCTCAAAGAGTATGAACATGAAAAATAGGAAACGTGTTTAATGCGCTGCCCATTGGCTGGGTAGCTCATAATTCAAGCGCCTTGGCTAGGTTAGTCTATTGCGGCTATGTGACATTACATCAGCATAACAGCAGAAAGCTAGCTAACATGCAACATACACTGGTTTATTGGGGAGTGTGTGAACCATTTACTGCTGCTTCTGCTTTCACCCTTAGTTATTCACCGAACAACTGAAATTAATATTATAATTTTTCAAATCGCTGGCTATCAAGCTTGGTGGGCTTTAGTGGTTCTAAATTACAGTAGCTACATAAACTTAACAATGAATATAAATGTGTTTATTTATCAGCTCAGTCACATTAGAAGACAGAAGATATTTACATACACTTATTTTGGCGCTGTTCTTATTATTCTCAATGGATGCAATTGGGTGTATGCCTGAAATGTTGTTCTGGATAAAAGGTTTCTGAAGGTTAAGGTGCTATAGAATTACAACAATTAATGTTCATGTTTTGGGTGGAGTACCGCTGAGGATAAATAATATCCAGCTGTTACTGACAATCATTACTTTACATTCTTCACTTTGCATCATTTATTTGTATAGCAAGTGAGTTTGTACTGAAACTTTTGTATAGGGTTACTTTGATCAACTTAGCGTTTTGGTTACATGCTTCGAAAGGCTGCTCAAGGCTCATATCTTCGCTATTGTACACACCATCTAGGAAACATTGTAAATACATTTTCCCAAGAGAGCCATAGCCGAAGCCATTGCCACCACTTTATCTCTATCCTGCCTGAACAAGCGGATACGTAAGTGCCCTCAAAACAACTGTGGCAACTGTGTAAATCCGTCACGTTCCCAATCAACCACACAAACGTCAACAGATGCACCATCGAGAGCATGCTCTCTGGAAGCACCGGTGTGTGTCTAGTACAGCCACTGCACCGTGGTCAAGTGAGGTGGTCAAGTGAGGTGGTCAAGTGCACAACTAGGGGTCTGCAGGACAGTTAATTCACACGGTGTTGCAGAAATCCCACAAAGATCAGGGACTTTAACCAACCGAGCCATCGGTTGTTCTTGCTGCTCTTATCAAAGACGGTTTAGGAGTATAATAACCAGGACAGAGAGAAAGTTTAGAACCTCAGATTGTTAAACTAGCATACACTCTTATTTGCTCCTTAGAGCCCTTTAATCACTCACACTTTTTTACACTCTCTCTCCCACCCTCGCTCTCACTTGCACACAACCTCTCTCCTGCACAACCACATTCCACGCATACACACACATTCCACTGTGCTTCTTGGACTGATGTATGCACACTCCCTGACTAAATGTGTAAAATACATACTTCTATGTCTTCTCTTTTTTGTTTGATATCAATTTATTTTGCCAGACACACTGTTTTAGAGTCGCCACAACCATTTTGCTAATCCCAAGATCAACTGCAATGTGCATTCAACCAATACAGTTGGTTGTACCTCAGGTCTAGGTATGTTACTTTGGTGTTGTAACCCCCTGTTGACCCCCAGCCAACACCGCTTACCAGTTCAAGCCATGGCACTATGCAGTCACTATGGAAGTAATGGAGGCAGGGCAGCTTCTTGACCGACTCCCCAACCACGTACTCCTCCCTACACACCGGACACTCCAGTCTGCTGTCTGAGAAAGAGATACATTTATTAATTGTAAACATTTGCTGTTTTAATTAGTAACCTCAATTTATTAAATAAGGCCCTGCTTCATCTTGGCCATTCACAGCAGACTTAGGACAGTCAATGTGTCTTCTGATTTTCTGGGGTTCCACCTCAATTGAGTTTACAAAAGCCAAGGCCGAGTCAAAGCAATCATGTTCAAATACCAACCTCCAAAAACCAATTGTCCTTCATGCTAGGACTTGAACCCTGGTCTCACAATTACACTGCTAACTACAAGGAGATTGTTTACCTAGGTTTCACATTCACGAGCCTCGTTGTGATTTTAATTTTTTTTTTTTACAAAAGAGCACCATTACTAGCAGTGTAGGTATAGGTGCCGACACTACTCTGGCTTATGTGGAAAGGGGTGCTCAGAGTAAAGACCAACTATGCTTTAAGGGAAAACATGTATGTCAGTATTCAGTATTACTGAAATATGGTCACCATTAACAATGTATTCATCAGATGTTAAGGTGATACTGAGCAATAGCCTCTGCACCCATGATTCTGGGAATGGTGGACTGCGGGGTTGGTGTCACGGTTGGTTGGAACACACCTATCTGTTCTTGAGAAACGCTGACCATGGGGAGGGACAAGATCATCTCTTTCTCAGCAGGAGGCGGACCTGTGCTCTCAAACTGACCTAACAACTTGAGGAATGGAGATAAAGGAGAGAAAATGGCAAAGTTATTTCGTACATCAGCGTGCTGCCATGATTCAAGACAAGATTTTGGTCCTGTTGACTTCACTGACCTCTGTGATAACGGCATCTAGACCTCCCTGACCCCAGGCATAATCGCCCGGGTTTGAATGGAGCATTCCAGACCTGACAGAGCAAGGACAAAGACAACACACAAATGTTTAGAATACCTAAAAAGTGTAAAACATAATGAAAAGTATAATTATGAGGTAAAAAAGAAAGAATAATGCTTATTTACAGTGCAGCTGGTGCAACGCCCGGATTTCCATTGTTGGCAAACAGACCTGCTAAAAACTGCTGCACAATACTAAAGAAAAGGATAATAACATAGTACATTTTTAGGATTAAGTACTAAAATTGTATTTGACAGATTGTATTGTATAATGTTTGAAATTACAGTATGTGTGAGAATTCTCTAAACTAACTGGAAGGATTTGATTTAATGTGATTATATAACCCCCTTTGAGTAATCGCTTTATATGAATATAGAAGAACACAAGAACTCAACACCATTAGACTCATAAATTGAGAATATTTAAAAAAAAATGGTCCATGTCTGTTGTTCGGGTGATATGGGCCATTGTAAAATGGGAGGGGTAAGAAGTCCAAAAATGTGTTCCACCCCCGTTTACTAGTACAGCCTTGTTTCCAAAAAGGTTGGGACGCTCCATAAAATGCCCCAAAAAACAGAAGGCAATAATGTGCAAATCATTTATCCCCTTTTAATTTAAAATAGTACAAAGACAACACATTAAATGTTTGAACTGAGAATTTTTTTTGTTTTGTAAAAACAATATGCCCATTTTGAATTTGATGCCAGCAACACATTTAAAAAAAGTTAGGACAGGGGCATGTTTACCACGGTGTTGCACCACCTTTTCTTTTAACAATACTTATTCACTGACGTGACCAATTGCTGTAGTTTTGAAAGTGAAATGTACTCCCATTATGGCTTGATATAGGATTTTAACTGCTCAACATTTTGAGGTCTCCTTCGTTGTATTTTTTGTTTTTAATGGGGGAAAACACGTCTGGACTGCAGGCTGCCTAGTTTAGCACCCAGAATCTTTTTCTTCAGAGCAATACTGTTGTAATACAGGCAGAATGCGGTTTGGCATTGTCTTGCTGAATGCATATGTTGCTTAAAAACCTGTATATATTGTTCTGCATTAAATGGCGCTTTCACAGAGTCACCCATGCCATGTGCACTGATGCACCCCTCTATCATCACAGATGCTGGTTTTTGAACTGTGTGCTGATTTTAAGCCAGGTCCCTCTCCTCTTTAGTCAGGAGGAAATGGCCTCCATGATTCCCAAAACTAATTTCTAATTTTGATTTGTTAAATCACAGAACAGTTTTACACTTCGCCTCAGTCCATCTTAAATGAGCTCAGACCCCTAGAAGGAAAGAAGAAGTTGCTGTGGTATCTTAATTTTTTACAGAGTACTAAGACACCCCCATATCATCACAGATGCTGGCTTTTAAACTGTGCAATATCAAGTCAAATTGGCCCCGATAATTTTTGTCTGGCGTCCATGATTATTTGTCAGACCAAAGGACTGTTTTTCACTTTTCCTAAGTCCATCCTAAATGAGCTTGGGCCCTGAGAAGGCGGCAGTAGCTCTGGATTTTGTTTATATACAATTTCTTATGTGCAGGTTAGAGTTTTAACTTGTATTTGTGGATGCAGCAACATACAGTCTTCACCGACAATGGTTTTTGGAAGTGTTCCTGAGCCCATGCAGTGAATAGGCCCGGTCATAAATGATGAGATCCCTAAACTCTTTGCAATTTAACGTTGTCTTTGTACTATTTTCCATTTAATGTGGAGTTTAAATGATTTGCAAATCATTGCATTCTGTTTTTATTTACATTTTACGCAAGGTCAACTTTTTTGAAAATGGGATCGTACAATAATAGTATAACCAATATAAGTCACATAACTAGGACTCGAATATGGCTCAAATAGTCACATATTTTGCGACTGTAGAGAAAACACTTCAATTCAACTTCGACTTGATGCCTATGACTTGTGACTGAACCTGGATTTGAGCTGTACGACATAAGAGACTTGAGAACTAGCCATCGTGGGATCTAAATCAGTTCTGAAAATCTATACATTTGGATTCGAGGACAGTCGTGGTGGGAAGGAAAGTGAAAGCAGTATGCAAACCATGCAAAACTAAAATTCCTGATGCCATTGCCACAGCGTCTAACTTTGTAATCCCTGAAATCCCTCCAAGATAGCTTTATAATTAGGGTGGATGCTGATTGGATGTGAGTGATAGAAGAGATAAAATTGTCCTTTTAACCTGTTTAGTTGTATTACCATGATCTGTGTCACAGCTTGCATAGTATGTACACTAATGTCTTTATTAGTTATCTTGTATTTAGTCTTTTGTTTTTATCTTATTCCAAAATAGTAATTCTTGTTGTTTACTGCCCTTTAGAATGATTGGACCCCTTGGTAAAGATGATCAAAAAATACATATATTAAATGTTGTCTTATGTTAACCAACTTGAACATACACTATAAAATCTGCTTATTGAACCTATGAAGTAAAATTGAATGAAATAGATGCAACCTCCATGCCAACAAGCTGTTTTGACACTCACCTAGTTCCAATTTAAAGTTTGAATAATGTGTAGCAAACTCTAGGTGTTTGGCTTCATAGGAGTAGAGGCTGCTTTCTGGCTACATTTCCCAAAATAGCTTATTATCTAATAGTAGTTCTACAGACTTGGTGATTCCATGATTAATACAACTTTTGCAATTCTCAAATTGTGATTCTCAGATATTCAGTATGTTTTTTCACTCAAGCAGATGGGGGCAAAATCATTTTCCATGCAGGTCCATCTTAGCTTCAGTTTACAAAAACGTCTTAAATATTGTCCTGATTTTTATATGGGTATTTTCAGGTGTGTTGTTATTTTACAACTTTTTCCTGACTTATGCAAATTAACAACCATTTGTTTTAATTCATGTCCTAACTGAATTGAATTGATATAACATTTTAAGCATATAGAAGAGGTTCTTAACCAGATCAACTTATAAATAGTGCACCACATTCATTATCATTTTGACAGATGACTAATTGATATTGACATGATTTTGCTCTCATATTTTTAGTACTTAGTACTGAGTGCCTAATGATTAAAAAAAGATGTAGAAGAATTGGTTCTAAATCATTTCACTAATGGTGACTCACATAAGTTTATAAACAAAAACAAACATGTCTCAAAACTGTAGTACTCTGGGTTCTTTTTTTTTTTGTTTTTAGTCAAAATGATGAAACACATTTTTCTTTCTTTCTAATCTAAACCGAGTGTCCAATAAATGTAAAGGGCACTGTATAGGCGGTTAAATTTTTGACCATCGTGGCATTAATACATATCAAGTACTATTCGTATGAATGGTCCAGGGCATTTATCTAGCACTTAAAAGTGCTTTCTTTTGCCTGGGGGATTATCCAAAATACACCCCTGCTCTTGAGTAAGCAGGCATAGTTTTATGCCCATATGAAATTAAAGTAGTAAGTAAACTACATTTAGTAGTAAGTAAAATAAAGTTAGGTGATAATGAAATTGAATTATAAACAGGGTTTGCCGTACTTACTTACTTTGTCCCCAATTGTTGTAGCTACTTGAGGGAACTACGCTGCTAAAAAAATTAAAGGAACACTTAAACCACACATCGGGTCTCAATTAAGGAAATATATTAAAAACTAAATATTTTCTTTACATTATGTAATACATTGAGAACAAAATGACGTAACAACGGTCAGTGGAAACCAAAATTACCAACCGACTGAGGGCTGGATTCAAACACTGAAAATCGAAGTAAACAATTGAAATCACAGGTTGTTCAATCTTGCATTAATTTCCTCACAGCAACTTATAATGTGACACATTAACGTGTATGGCCCCGACAACGTCTGGGCATGCTCCTGATTAGATGACGGATGGTGTCCTGGGGGATCTGCCAGACCTGGATCAGTGCTGGACAGTCTGTGGCGCTACTTGGTGGCGTCAGATGCACCAATACATAGCGTCCCAGAGGATCTCAATTGGATTCAGGTCTAAGGAACGTGAGGGTCAGTCAATGGCAACAATGCCACCGTCAGCCAGGAACTGCCTACACACTCTGGCCACATAATGCTGGGCAGGAACCCAGGGCCCGCTGCACCAGCATAAGGTCTGATGATGGGAGGATTTCATCCCGGTACCTAACAGCAGTCAGGGCACTAGCACGTGGAGGTCTGTGCAGCCCTCCAAGTAGATGCCGTCTACAAACCACACATGATGGATGATGTTGAAAGCAGCATAATGTTTACCACGGCACCTAAACTCTGTCACGTGCTCAGTGTTAACCTGCTCCCATCTGTGAAGAGAATGGTGCGCCAATGGCTGAACAACCAATTCTGGTGTTCTCTGGCAAATGCCACTCGAGCTGCACGGTGCTGGGCCGTGAGCACAGGTCCCAATAGAGAAGGTTGAGCCTAATGCCTGGAGGAACTAGACTACCTGTACAAAATGTGCTGCAGGTATTGCCTCATGCTACCAGTAGTGACAAGGACACTAGTGAAATGCAAAACTAGAGAAGAATCAGTCAGGAAAAATAAGGAGAGAGCAATTGTTTATGGCCACCACCTGCAAAACCATTCATTTTTTGGGGGTTGTCTTGCTGTTGCCTCTCCAGTGCACCTGCTGTCAATTTCATTTGCACCAAAACAGGTGAAAACACAATCGCCTATGCTTCCCAACTGGACAGATTGATATCTCTGAAGTTTAATCGACTTGTGGTTATACTGGGATGTGTCCCCTTACTTTTGTTTATCCTAAAAGACAATATAGATGAAATAGGCAATTCTTTTCTGGAATTATATACCTACATAATAATCTAAAGACAACTAAGATTCCAAAAATGTTTGCATTTATTAGTCATGGTCCCTTAAATGTTATTTGAAAATATGACCCCAAAATGATAATGTCCTACTATTTGTTATCTGTGACATTGCAAATTTAAATAGGGTAAAAAAATGTTGTTAACTTAGTCAAGCAAACTTCTGCTTTGCTTTTCACTTGTTCTGGTGACAAGATATTTGTAGCAAATCTGTGTCTTGCCCAACACTATAAGGGGAGTGGCAAATCCTAAATGCTACTAGACAGATCAAGCTCACTGGTGTGCAGTCGGCATCTCTACTAACCCCTCTACTGCAGGCGCGTGGGACTGTCGCACAGGTGGGCGAGAGGGGCGTTCCAGTTCAGGCTCTAAAGGCTCTGTGCCTCCCACTGGGGCCACAGGCGCTTCAGAAGGGCCCTCTGGGACCTCCTCCACTACATCCCTGTCTGGGGCCACAGGCGCTTCAGAAGGGCCCTCTGGGACCTCCTCCACTACATCCCTGTCTGGGGCAGCCTGTAGGTGGTGTTGGTCAGATTGCGAGGTAGGGGGGGTGTCCAAGAGGAGGGCAGACCGTTCCATAAACAGCAACTGCCACAGCTTGATGAGGGAGAGTAGAACAGTAAATTCTGATTATATTTTGGGCGAGGACAGAAGGATTAAAAAAAACTGAACTTGCACATACCTCTGAAAAGAGTGTGCCGGCATCATCACTTGTCTCTGCAGTGCTGCTGTTCTCCAAAAGACTGAAAGAGATCATTTCAATTAACCGATTTTACATAAAAACATTTAAACAAAATGCAAATACACTCCTAAACGGCATAGGGAGTTATTGCTGCCAGGAAATGGAATCCTTGTTAAAGCATACCGACAATGCCTTGCAAATTGGCTCCACAACTTCTGAGCTTGGTTCACTTGGTGTTGGACAAGAGTTGCCTTGGTCAAGCTTTAGTGCCTTCAAGCGATAAGCTGAATTATAATTGTTGGCCAGAAAAGGCATTCTCCACCTAGCATGTATGCCTTAGAGAGTAGGCTACTTTCTGGTTGAGCAAGCGAGCAGTGTAGCTTGGTGAGTTGTTCTTTGGACTCTCCCGAGCCTGCCAGAAGTCCATTAAAAGCAACGAATAGCAAGCAAGAGAAACAACATTTTACCTGGAGTCCTCTGTCACCTCTTCTATAAAATCGGACTCACACCTCGGGCATATGAATTCCTTGAGAATAAATAAACATACATTTCAAGACATAATAAACAAAATAAACATGCGCACACATGTCAATGTAAAAAAACGGTCAGCTGCTCGAATAACGTGCTGGTGGTGTGACCCCGCAACAGCACCCACGACCCATCCCCTCCAATTCCCCATATGTTCCACACATGCAGTTGACAGTTGCGATTACAAGTTGGCGACACTAGTGCTTCTAAATATGGCAACGACTCAAACTCGAAACTTGAATAATCAGATATATTCGGAACAACAAATCTAACGGAGCATTATCAAATGCAACATATAACGTTTTTAATGCATCTAGTTACACTACATTTTATTGGTCACGTTCAGTTTCTGATTAGTTGTTTTGTCTTTCAGTGTATTTCGGGCGGTGTTGCCAAACAAACTGTAATAGTAACCAACGCAATGATTTGCATGAATATAGAAACGGCTACACTGAAAAAGGGAGACCGCTACTTGCGCCAACTCACCGGGAATTTGGGGTCAATTTCACCTTTACAGCAGTGACAGAAAAAACGGTGTTGTGGTGCCGCTGCAGCCTCCGCCATCTTCACCGTAGCAGTTTCTGACGTCGGTGAAAGCTCAAACCCACGGAAGGCGTATGGGCTCTTTTCGAAGGGGTCAAGTCCGTCCAGTAGTATTGTCAATACCTTTTATATTACATTACGCACCAAAGAAATCAAGGTGGATTCCAAACATTTAAAACGACATTAGTTTTGTATAAAGCAAATTACGCTTTTGGATCTAAACAAAATTTTATAGGCAACTCTGATATCAAGTGCTGCCATTTAAATGATCACAGCATGATGTTGCAATTTTTTATGCATAAGGCTAAATGTTACCTGTCAACAACTATCACGTCATTAAAAAACAAAACAATAAAAGTAACAACAGGCTCCATAGGCAGACGAATTTTAGTTGTTAAAGTTAATAAACCAAACCTAAACCATTAAAGACATTATCCAAAATAAGATTGTGCTGTAACAGGTGTTGGATTCATGGATTTCAGAACATGGTTATCATACATTGCTGGCACCATGCTGATATTTTAATTATTTTTGCAATATTCGGTGTTACCAATAAAGATAACATTAACAAGTAGACGTTGTTTTAGATGCTTTATTTCCCTTGTGCAGAACTCACAATGTAGTTTAAATCACTCTTTGTTGCTTTGATGTGTGTTTGTGTGTGTGTCAAACTGTAACGAAAACAAACAAGGTATGATCAACAGCGATAAGTTAACGTCATCCCCGGTTGTTTCACAAACGTATTAGCTTGACATGTGTAACTCTTATGAAACGAACACCTTTCTAAACTTCTAAGCACAGACACATAACAATCTAGCACTCTGTAAGGAATGTTAACAGTTAGTGTATTACAAATCGAATGCAATAATGTTCCAACATGCAGTATAAACAGTAAATGTCTACACAAACATTAAACCAACATGTACGTTTCAAGCGAGGACAAACCCGACAAGTACATAGTGAGCGCTTGCAATCCGAATCTGCATTATTTCCATGATCGATATACATGATATCATGATATACCATGATAGTCTTACTCACCACGCTGGGAATAGGTAGCTTTAGATGATCTAAAATCATTAATGTTACAACAAGTCGCAACACGAGAAACGATGATCTCCTCTTCTTTCGTTTGGTTCAGCGTCCGCCTTTTATTCAGAGGAACACCGGAGCGAAATCGATGCTCTTAAAGGGACAGCCCCACAACAGTACCCAACATTCGGTGTAGCAAAAAAATATATAAAAAAAGCTTTTGGGTAATTTTTAACCAGATCCTTTTGACTAATAGGGTCAAAATCACATTTAATATATTCTATTGGTCTTTGTACATTCCATAAAAAGATGAAAATCATGCCTGTCATATTGAAGCAATAGGCCTTCAATATCTCAAGTTATTTTACAAAAAATAATGACCAATTATTGGTCAGGTGACCAAGTAAGATGAAATGATGAAGCATATCCAATGATTTTAATAAAACCAAGAACTACAATAACAACAATAAAAAACACATTCCACATAAACATGAAACAATAATATTCTAAACAGAAACAGCATTTCTTTCAGTTATAATGTTGGCAAATTGTGTTAGTAGGCAGCCATTCTCATTTGGCGTATCAAAACATATCACTTGTTAAGAGCTCACTAGCATAAACATAGCATTGGCCACAGAATTAACCGCCAAATGGTTCGGTTAAATATTAAATATGCAGCATCACCTCAGTGCATCACAAACTTAAGTCCCGCCCAATTTCCAAAACGTTCACTCACAGGTACTGCCCCAACAGCCTCCCTGATTGCATAACCTCCATTAAGGCTAATTCAATAACCCACAGCCATTTTGTATCCTAATCTCTTCTCTGGTAGTTATTGGCAGATATTTTGTTTCTTTATAATTTCCACAAAGACATTAAAACCCCTCTTGTAACCATTCCACAAAACAACAGTATTGCGTTGGTATATTATACTGTACACCCTTACACATAACCCTCGACATCTCCCTCTCTATCCCTTGCCCAACCCCTCTCTATCGAGCTGCCCCAGTAAAAGCCCCCTGGGCAGCAGAAGCAGTGGCATTGGCAGCTGCTTGCCGTACAGCCTGATTGGACATCACTCCAGTGGCAAACTCAGCCTGAGCCTTGACAAAGCTGGCATCGGTCTGTCTGTACAGAGAGTGGACCTGAAGAGGAAAAAAAGATAAGCTTTGATACAGGACAACCTACTGCTGACAAAAACAACAAAAAACAAAAATCCTTTTTATCTTTTGTGTTGTGTGAATGTATGTTACAGGGTTGGTTGCATTTCAGTTTGAAGGCAGTAAATTCTGAAAGTCAACTGACAAACCACATATGCTTTATCATATCGGAGAGGTACTCATTGACAAAATATAATTATTTATTTTTGTAATAATTGAAATTTTGTTTGCTTCACAACTTGACTGCCTATAATAAAACAATAACCCAGACCCACCAGGTATTCTGACATAATGGGCCATGGCATGTTTGTTTACCCTTAACCAATTCCCTCCATCTTGTAATTCATTCCAAGCGATTGCCATCCAATCTACTGTAATTATTCCCCACACTTCTGAGGGGCCCTAGCATACAAGCCCTTATGTCTGGTTCCCTCCCTCGCACGCCTTCAGTTTTACCCTCTTCAGCATGACGACCCCCATGGCAGCCTGGGCAGTGAATAGGACGGAGTTGAGCATCATGATCACACCAACAGGCACGCTTGTCTTCAGAGTCGCCAGACTGACAATCCAGCCACTGAAAAGAAAACAGAAAAGGGAAGAGGAGAAAGGCACACCGTCCCAAAAAAGAGAAGACAAAGAGAAACAGAGCGCGTGAAAGACTGATGTAAAAAACACATCAGAGATGTAATGCTGTGACAGTAAAGCTCGGTAGTAACTTTGACAGTGTAAGTTCTAAGACGATGCTTGTGTCGCTTACGACACCTACCTAAAACCCCAACCAGGAATGCCGATGGTCATGATGACGTAGACAATCACTTGGATGAAAAAAATGAAGAAGAAGGTGAAGAAGTTGAAGGAGCTGTCACTCCTGAAAAGGGGGAGGGAGAAAAGGCATTTGTAGGTTCACTATAAACTGACATGAACAACATCATGTAAAGATCATGTCCGTGGGCGGGTACAAACCTGAAGGCTTTGTACACGGGTCGGTACCAACATACGAAAGAGCAAGGAGTGAAGAGGAGGACCCAGAGGATAGCCAGTCCCAGCCCAACACCACCAGAGGGGTCCACACAGAACATACTCAGGCAGGAAATCAAATTAAACGCCAGGGTGCAGGCTGTGACTGGAAGATGGACAGAGGTGGGGGTGAGAGACAATGAGGGGAAAGAGAAACATTAGAGGAACAAGAGATGGAGTGATACACATTGCAACTCTTTGGACAGTTGCACAAGTATTGTAGTTTAGGTTCTGTACTCGTAACACTTTCGATTGAAAATTATACAATGATGATTGGGTTAAGGTACAGACTCAGCTTTAATTTGAGGGTATAATTATCCATTTTGATTAAACTAGTAGCATGTTTTGTACATGGAACCATTTAATGGAAACAAAACAACTAGGACTATTATCTTCACGGCTGTATCAGGCATCAAGTGTTGGTTTGGCATCAAGTGTTGGTTTGCATAAAGGGTGTTTGCACATTCAATTTCTAGTTTTGACACTAGGGTTTGCATTTGAATATGATTTCTGTTGTCTAACGTGTCAATGCAAGTCAGTCTGGACATTGTGATGCAGACAAATCCATCTAAAGTGAAAAGAGACAGTCAAAACCAGTGATGGAAAGTATGGAATGAAAATAGGAGCTGGCAGACCAATTCATATCTGAAATCAAGTTGAAGTGGTGTTACGTTTTATGTCCCGCTGGAACTTGCTCACTTATTTTCATTGATAATGTATCTGCTGATGGCAGAAATAGGATGTGAAACAATATCCTAACCTTGCAGCAGGACAGTGAAGCGAAATGTACTATCATTAATTCTATGTTAATGTGTCCAATTACATTTGGTTCCCTAAAATGGGTCAGACTATATATAAAATGGACTGTTATTCATCACAGATGTCAGTAGCCCCAAACTAAAGCTGAACGTCGGCTCTTTAACCTCTTTCTCATTGTTTTATTTCCAATCCCACAACAATGTCCAGATACTTGTGGACTGCAACTTTTAGAACGCTTTGTCATAGCAATGATACACAGCTTCAGATCTAAACCAACTTGCTAATAATAGGAGGTACTTAATAGGTATGTCGAGAGAAAATATAAATTAAAAGAATTTAAAAAAAATGTAACATAAAGTGGTATATAGGATTTTCTCTAAATTGTCTTTGAAATTTATTTAAAAATGTCATCCTTTCTTATTGATTTACACAAAACATATTAAGACAACAATGTTCAGCTCCTGGGTAATGTGTGAGCTGTTTCAAGAATCCAACAGATGGAGCAGCAATCTGGAAGGCCCCGTAAAGCTTGAGTGGGGGAATGGGTTTCATAAAGCTTGAGTGGGGGAATGGGTTTGACAACAGGTGGAGTAACAGTCTGGAAGGCCCCGTAATGCTTGAGTGGGGGAATGGGTTTCACAACAGGTGGAGCAGCAGTCTGGAAGGCCCCATAAAGCTTGAGTGGGGGAATGGGTTTGACAACAGGTGGAG
>JACXGK010001202.1:35869-75371 GCA_016801125.1 Novumbra hubbsi | reverse complement strand
CCCCCCCCCCCCCCCCCCCCCCCCCAGACACAGATTTACACATGATCGGCTACACTCTTTCATTATCTCTCAGAGACGTCAACGGAGCCAGTTCTCGGGCCCCCGATTTACTACAGAATTCTCACTGTGGCGTTTTGGGACGCTTGCTGGTGACCGTTGCTTGCATTTGGTCTGGGGCCACAAGAGATGACTAATGTGGAAGTCATCAGGGCCACTTGACGCATCAGTTAGGATTTGGTTTAAGATAGAATGTGGACATGAAGTTAGGGTTGGGTTAGGTTTAAGATGGGATGTTGAAATTAAGTTGCGGTAAGGTTTAAGCTAGGATGTGGACATGAAGTTAGGATTAGGTTTAAAATAGAATGTGGACATGAAGTTAGGATTAGGTTTAAGATAGAATGTGGACATGAAGTTAGGGTTGGGTTTAAGATAGAATGTGGACATGAAGTTAGGGTTGGGTTTAAGATAGAATGTGGACATGAAGTTAGGGTTAGGTTTAAGCTAGGATGTGGACATGAAGTTAGGGTTAGGTTTAAGATAGAATGTGGACATGAAGTTAGGGTTGGGTTAGGTTTAAGATGGGATGTTGAAATTAAGTTGCGGTAAGGTTTAAGCTAGGGTGTGGACATGAAGTTAGGATTTGGTTTAAGATAGAATGTGGACATGAAGTTAGGGTTGGGTTAGGTTTAAGATGGGATGTTGAAATTAAGTTGCGGTAAGGTTTAAGCTAGGATGTGGACATGAAGTTAGGATTAGGTTTAAGATAGAATGTGGACATGAAGTTAGGATTAGGTTTAAGATAGAATGTGGACATGAAGTTAGGGTTGGGTTTAAGATAGAATGTGGACATGAAGTTAGGGATAGGTTTAGGCCAGGATGTTTACATTAAGATAGGGTTAGGTTTAAGCTAGGATGGGGACATGAAGATAGGGTTAGGTTTAAGATAGAATGTGGACATGAAGTTAGGATTTGGTTTAAGATAGAATGTGGAGATGAAGTTAGGGTTGGGTTTAAGATAGAATGTGGACATGAAGTTAGGATTTGGTTTAAGATAGAATGTGGACATGAAGTTAGGATTTGGTTTAAGATAGAATGTGGACATGAAGTTAGGGTTGGGTTAGGTTTAAGATGGGATGTTGAAATTAAGTTGCGGTAAGGTTTAAGCTAGGATGTGGACATGAAGTTAGGGTTAGGTTTAAGATAGAATGTGGACATGAAGTTAGGGATAGGTTTAGGCCAGGATGTTTACATTAAGATAGGGTTAGGTTTAAGGTAGGATGGGGACATGAAGATAGGGTTAGGTTTAGGCCAGGATGTTTACATTAAGATAGGGTTAGGTTTAAGCTAGGATGGGGACATGAAGATAGGGTTAGGTTTAAGCTAGGATGCAGACATGAAGATAGGGTTTGGTTTAAGCCTGGATGTAGACATGAAGCTAGGGTTAGGGTTAGGTTTGATCAACGATGTGAATATGTAGCTAAGGTTAGGTTTGAGCCAGGATATGTACATTCAGCTAGGGTTATGTGGGGATGTGGACATTAAAATAGGGTCAGGGTTAGGTTTAACCCTGGATGTGGACGTGAAGATAGGGTTGGGGTTAAGCCTGGATGTGGACATGAAAATAGGATTAGAGTTAGGTTTAAGCCTGGATGTGGACATGTTAATAGGATTAGAGTTAGGTTTAAGCCTGGATGTGGACATCTGGGGGAGGGGTCTCTGTATCTGGGGCAGGGGTGTTAGCCAATTAGAATATCCCTGTCATGCCGTCACGCTCTGTCACGCTTCATCAGATGGTCAGATCTTTTCACTGTTTGAAAAAGTACTATTTGATGTGAAGAGATTGAATGTCCACGCACAGTCACACTTTCTCATACATACACAGCCTCACGTCCGTTATAATATAATGTATGTGTGCACATGTGTGTGTATGTGTCTCTGTGTGTTTTCCTGACAGCCGGTTTCCTGCCAGGGCCCATGTCACTCCTCAGACAGCAGGGTGGTGTGTCTGTCCAGAGCTCAGGCCATGAAGCCATCCCTCAACAGCACATGTGGCCTGGAGCATTCCTGTGTTCACAGCCAGATCACGCCACACCATCACTACAACATGTTACTCATACATGAGCTCCTTATCCAACGGCATGAAGTCCACCAACAGCCTGTTCAACTCCTTTGGTTTCTAAACTAATGTCTTATGGATCAACTGCAATTTTGTAGATTCTACCTAATAATACATCGAAAATAATCCTCACCTTACTAAAATAACCTGTTACTGCGGTGTTAACACTCTAATGAATGTCCTACATCTTGTCAACATTTACCTGTCTTCACAAAAAAGAATACTCAATTCATAATAAAACCTGCCATTTTCTAAACTTAAAAAAAATGGAGGCATGAGCAGTGGTAGAAAATCAGGACAACTTCCTCACAGAAAAAGATACAATTATTATTTTAGAGCAGACTATGAAACTGTTTTACATTTTTAAATACATTATTGATGACCCGGACAAATTTTAAATGTGGCTTTCATTTCATATTGTAACAAAACAAACATCAGTAGGACATGAATAAACAGTACCACAAAACATTTTGGAGCACCAGAAAGAGTTTTGCAAGAAACATGGGTTGTTCATCTAGTTAACGGAGGCTATGCAGCCCTGCTTCCAGCAGAAACATTTACCTTGGCCCTGAACACTTGCCTCTGTGGCAAAGAGCTGGACAAACACAAGCTGTGAACATTAACAATGAGTTGGTACTTAGCTATGTGTTCATCGATTGTAGAGCTGTAGCAGCTGCACACTACTAGTTGAAAGGAGGATCATAAATCATCAAATCGGCTGCTGGAGCTGGAGTGCTTTAAGTCTCTAAGCATTGCCTCAACGAACAGCGCCACAGATTTTGATTTGCCAAAACGTGAATTTGTACCAGTATCTAACAACCCGTACATAGTACCGCGTGTAGATATAGTACCGCGTGTCAACGTAGTTACACATTGACAATGTAATCAGCTAAGTTCTGTTCGTGTGTCTGAAAAACTTTGCAATGACCGCACAAGGAACCAAAGATAACACACAATCCCGAGTCTCCAATGGGAGGATAGCGAAGCCTAGTAGACAAGTTTCCCATTCCTGGTGCCCAGAGCTAACGGACTGTACTGACGGTCCCTGGATGGCTCATTTAGGAAGTACGCCTGTGCGGTATTTTGATTCGACAATCGACAGAACGTCGGGAAAGAAATTGCTCCCCTACTCGTGTACTGGGCTTTCTCTCCCCCGTGGGGTAAAATGACAACCGAATACCTATCCAGTTGCCTGTTCTATTTGTGCCACGTTCACAAGTTAAAGTTAAACATTCTAAGGACAGCACTGCTTTACATTGCATCCTGTGTTACTTACATCACATTTCATCCTACCATGACACTTCATGTACCGGTTAAAAGCAATCTTCTGTCTGCAGCATTCGGACACTATATATGCAATGTCAATGTCCATTCTTGCTGTTGTGTTTGAAGATTACTTATAGCCATGTAAAGTGTATTTTCAGCAACTTTTCCACAAAAGGTATAAATCCACAAAAGGTTGTATCAGCAAATTAAGCGCTCAGCTTGAATGCATTCCTCTTTCTCATTCGATATATAAGAGGAAGACCCCAATGAATGATTAAGAACATGAAACATCTTGCTCTTAAAAGATACCCAATTACGTATGGCATTTCATTTGACTTACAGTGATGGAGTGGTTTGACACCCTATATCTTGTTATTATTTGAACATACATAAAGCACTTGTCTAGCTTGTAATGGGTTTGAACTGATTTGTCCTTTGACCTCCAAAGTGTGTCCTTGTGATATTGAGTGTTTAGCTAAAGAGGCTGACAGAAAACAACGTCACCGCTCATTGAAAATGTAAATCATTTAAAGCTGGTGAAAGCTATGTGCTTCTGGAGAAAGGAATGTTCTGGAATGGTGGTAGAAGGCAGAAGTTCTGTTGGAGTTTCAACCCAGGCCAAAAACAAGTGGGATAAAACAATTAACACAATCTAAAATTTGCACAGAAATATCTAAACATTTTAATATT
Source organism: Novumbra hubbsi (assembly GCA_016801125.1). NCBI lineage: Eukaryota > Metazoa > Chordata > Actinopteri > Esociformes > Umbridae > Novumbra > Novumbra hubbsi. The sequence goes on along the minus strand of JACXGK010001202.1, from coordinate 71,299 downwards.
AGTTCAACCTTTAGTCCACAGAAAATGGAGAACACAGACTGCGGGTGATCAAATGTGGAGACAACATTGAAGATGAAAATGCCCTTAGGAAACCAGTGGACGAGCACCCAACCAGCAATTTACCAAAGATTACAGTCGGGATGTCCTGAGCAGGTGTGAGCTTGCATGCATGGGCAGGTGGGTGTGTTATGGAGGATATCATTGAGAGTGGGAGTCAGAGGAGAGAGGGGGTCTGGATTTAACAGGTTTACACAGCGAATCACTTACCAGAGCCGGCAGGAGGAAAGCTATAAATTGACTGGCCGCACTGACAGTTGGACTCTTATGTTTCCCTTTCTACAGAGAATGATGCTGCCCAATGCTGAACTTCCACTTATCTCCACTAATCTGGTGTATGGAAACACACTCTGGTTTATGGAAACACACTCTGGTGTATGGAAACACACTCTGGTGTATGGAAACACACTATGGTGTATGGAAACACACTATGGTTTATGGAAACACACTCTGGTGTATGGAAACACACTCTGGTGTATGGAAACACACTCTGTTGTATAGAAACACACTCTGTTGTATGGAATCACGCTCAGTTAAAATTCATACTCCCAAAAAGATTCAGCAACATAAGAGTTTGCTTAGGGCCCCCGGCTGTCAGGGGGGCCCAGGCAGCTGGTGAGCTTCGGACCACTAGGTGAGAGGGGGCCTCTAAAAAGCTAGGGTCGGCAGTGGGCTTATGTCTGCTTATGTGAACACCGTCAACATTTAAACGCTTGCACTCATCATGAAATGAATCATTCAAATCTTGCAGGAGGAGGCCTTTTTGGAGGCCTTTTGTGTAAACACACACACGTACGTACAAACACCCAGTAGGCTGTAACTCAGGGGCGCCAGCGTGTAGACAGGCAAGGCAGATGGATGAAGGATCAAACAAGGAGCTCTTCCCAGGGTGAAGACCAGGTCAGCTGCCCTTGTGTGTGTGTGTGTGTGTGTGTGTGTGGGGGTGGGAGAGAGAGAGATTATCCTGGGCAAACCTGATCATCTCCATGTTGACATTTGGGCCATTTGGTTGAGATGTTAATTGATGACATTTAAACTTTTATTCACACCTAGAACAAAATGCAGGTCTTATGTTACCAATTCTCTATTCTGTTTCCAATTGTCCTTTAACCATTACATTAACCATTTAAAAATCTATATGATTTTATAACTTGATTTGTAGTGCCCAGTGGCCTTCCAGTCTACAGTAACCTGGTTTGGATTCGTCCCGATGTGAGCTGAGGAATATTTCATTAACACCTACTTGATGATGACTTCTTTCACATCTACAGACCATGAAGAATCTATGATGCGTGGTCTGGAGGCTCTGTGCGTTGGCTTGCCTGGGTGGCTGTTTGCATTTTCTGGGTGGCTGCTGGGTTGATGAAGTTTATTTTCCCAGCTGGTTTGGAGGGAAAGCCTCCCATGTGACCTGTGTTTCTCCAGCTGTTTCTGGATCAGCGACACCAGCGCCCGGAGCTTTTATCTGGTCTGCTTTTTCAGTAGGATCCTTTGGGCCTCAGACATCCAGAGCCTGTTACACTGTTCCTGGTGTCCACTACCAAAGACTGTTACTGAGCCAGAGTCCATGGGGTCTTAGACTACTTGGTGGAACAAGGAACAACAGCTACATTTGATTAGTTGAGTAATCCTTCTAGGAACATTTTAATATTAAAATGAAGCCAAGGTTTCTTGAAGAAACTCTTGACAGGAGCCATAGAGCCGGCATGGTGTGTTTTTTCGATATTAGGTTAGATTTGCTCCCTGGTAATTGATTGTGTTGTAAAATTGTTATTTCATAACGATATTGTATCCTGACAGTTTTGTAGCTTCAACAAAGTTTACAGGGATGTAAAACCTCCTTAAGAACCTATGCAAAATATGTAGAGGAGTTAACTTATTGCTTTTTTACTATACAGATGTAACAGCAAGGTTAACATAATTATTGTTAATAATAATTATTATATTGGAATATATTAGATAATTAAGTATCCATAATCAAGATCCAGAATGTCCACTGTATGAATGTAACATGATGAACAGGAACGGTAGCCCCTTAAAAAAAAGTTAAACTGCCACCCAATAAACCACACCTCCAATTTCATCATAGTCCCCCTATAATATCCATTATCATTAAAAAGGTTTTGACTCCTCTAATCACAAAATCCTCACACTGAGGATCCTCAAAGAACATTTCAGAGGGATTCCTCAAACCTTTTCCTGCCTGAGAGAGATCTGTCTGACCGGAGAGTGTTCATCCTTATTCTCTTGACTGTTTCCCCAAGGCTCTGGCATCTCTGTTTACTCAGCGCGTGTCGGTCTGACAGGGTTCTGTTTTGCTCAGTGGGTAAACTCTGTCCCAGCTGGTCCAACGTGTCTGTCAGCATAGCTATTACAATACCCCCACCCCCCGAAAGGGACACACACATCGGCCTGTGACCTTCAAACCTGCGCCCAACATTATCCTGAACCCGCATTACACACACACGCGCACACACACACACACACAAACAAACACAATGACACACCCATTCTGCACTACATTTTAATGTGTCTACATGAATTAGTTATTTCATGGCAAGAATGAACAAGTTCGACTTAGCTACTCTGGCTGACAGTCCAACTGCTTCGGACAACTAATATGTTTTCCATGCAATGTCGCCATGAAAACTAAAGTAGCATTAGCACTGCGCTGCCCTATATTGGGCTAATCAGTCCATGTACTCCTCTACCGTGCATGTAGAGACTCTAATACCTAATGGAGGACAACAGGCTAATGGTACAGTGCAATGGTACTAACTATTGATTGGCCGTGTTCATCTCTCTGTGGGACAAAGAGCCTCTGTTACCTGCCAGTGTGTCAGTGGTTAGCAGCTAGCAAATATTTGCTGTAGCAGGTGTGTCCTTCTGGGTTCTGAGACACACGACATGTTTCCTTGGCTTTGGAGAGGGCCGGCAGAGGCCCGTTCTTCTTTTACCTCCAAGTCCAACAGGACTTTCTGAATCAGAAATAACTGTCTTCCTTCCCAGGTAGTTCTGTCTCCAGACCCACTAAAAGTCTAACATGAAAAGAGAGCAGACAACCCAAAGAATTTTGCATTCTGAGAAAAAATTAGCTGGATTTTTTTTTTAAGATTGTCAGTAAGCATTTACTGATGATGATTTTAAAGAGATTACTATGAATATTTTGTACTAACCTGATTTTGAGAAAAGCATATACACAAAACAGGGAACCAATGTACAATGCCTGAATCCAATGTGCATCAGGCTCTGTTTACCGAGGTAGAACCCCTCTTTGAAAAAGTATTTTGCATAGAAGACAGCAGAGACGTAGAGAGATTAAAGGAGTCAAGAGAGGAGACGGTGCGAGGAGAAAAGAAGCAGACGAGGCCCAAGAATAAGAAAGGAAAAGGAGTAAGAAGACAACGAAGAACGGACTCCTTGGAGAGCCCTGGGGATGCTGAATAAAGGCGTGAGCTCGGCGACAGGTCTGACAGCCCTCCAGCCCTCCAGCCCTCCAGGCCTCCAGCCCTCCAGCCCTCCAGCCCTCCAGCCCTCCAGGCCTCCAGCCCTCCAGCCCTCCAGCCCTCCAGCCCTCCAGGCCTCCAGCCCTCCAGCCCTCCAGCCCTCCAGCCCTCCAGCCCTCCAGGCCCGGTGTTCCATTTAAACCCCGGGGATTGGGTGTGCACTCATGTCACCGGGAGCTCAGACTGGGCTTGAGAATGTGATGAGGTCCGAGGTCTGCTCGTCACTGCTTCTCCCGGATTTGGAAGACAGAGCGCCACTGTCCGTCAGAGAGCCACGGCGTGTTAGCCCCACCGGGTCAACGGGCCGAGCCACAGCGGTCCTGGAGGCCCACAAACCTCTCTCCCTCCATACCTCCCTCTACTGACCGGTCTCAAGTGGCGCATAGTGTAAATGACATGGTGTACACACATGCACACACACACGCACACACACACACACACACACACAGGCTGTCCTGGTGCCCCACTTGCCACTAAGTGGGTGTGTGAGAGGCTTTCTGTGTTAAGGACGATGTTGGGCGGTGTTGAGATCCTCAGAGCTGGGCTCCTCTGATCTGATCAAGATAAAAGTGATCCAGACAAGTTTGTTCGCAACCATTTCTTACATGTTGTAAGCGTGTTTGTTTTGCGTCATTAAACGGCCCGTTATGCTGAAAATTATTTAAATTATGAATTCTGAGTAAGCTCAGTCCTGGCGGAGACGGTAATAGCTATTAGGGGCGGTGAACCTTTCAGGAGAGCGACACAAGCTGATCCAGCAGGACACTCAAGGTCTCCAGAGGGAACATACTTTACCGGGGTCAGGTTCTGCCACCTCTGTTTCTCCAATTAGAGCCTCCAGTTGGTTTTGAACCCCACCAAAAATATCCCACCCAATCCAAGTCCCATAAAAGGCAAGGACCATTTGTTGCGTTCGTTCTCACCAAACAGCACTGTTGGAGATCTGCAGTCATCGGCACCGGAAGACCCAAGTGTCGCTTTGTGATGTCATCATCCATTGAGGATTTCACGTTGTAATCTGTGGCTAGTTCCGTTGTCCACCTGGCTTCGTGTGGCTCTAGCCTGGTTGAGCCTATCGGGGGACACTAGGTTGTAAAAGCGGCTCAGCCGGGGACGTGGAGAGGACCACGCCGCGGCCAATCCGGTAGCTTCTGAATAATAAAACACAGCTCAGGAATGATCCCATTCGTGACTCTTCATTGAGCCAACTTATGACCGGCGATGACTAACACATCATTAAGGAGACCCCAGCGCTCTACGCCCATCCAACACGTCAACCGGATCAGCGGCAGAGGCGCTGCCTCGATGGCCGGCACGAGCGCCTCCATATCTCACGGCACGACACACAGCACACGGACGTCAGCTTAGAATGTGTTCGTATCTGTTCCTACCTTGCGGTCCGGTGTGAGAAAACCCCTGTGCTGTTGTAACAAGCACGCCGCGGGTTAGCAAATTGCCCCGAAACCCATCCTAAATGACTTGGCTTATTTTCACACTGCTATCGGGTGGCGGAGTGTGATCTGTACCGTGTTACGACTGGCATGGCCAGGAGATTAGTCCACAGCTGCCTCGGCGAAACTTATCGGGCGGGAGATTCACCCCCCCCCCCCCGGTTTCTTGGATCACGGGATAGCGTTTCCATCCCCGGAGGGCGAGGGCAAGCGGTTGGGACCACCGGACACTGGATACCTCCTGTAGAATTTGGAGAATGGTGGCGTTCGTTTGGGGGGGTGGGGGATGGGGGGGGACAACACACACCTACGGTGGGCATGGCATCCCTGAATTGTGTTTATTTGTTGGCACCCTGTCGTGAAAACCTTCCCATCAACGGCATATTAATCTTGTCCGCGGCTCTCCAAGTCTGCTTTTCTCGCCTCTCCTCAGAAATCACTCCAACGCCCCCGCACTCCCTTGATCTTATTTTGCAGGGGGGGATCTCCTCACTTCTCCACACCTCCGTCTCCTCTATTCCAAGCTCACTTCTACTATTAGAAACAACTATCCACATTACTGAAGGGTAAACATACATATACACATGTACTGTATATATATACATACCTATACGTACATGTAAACACATATATATATACTTATACACTTTCTTCAAGAAAGATTGGACATGTTATGTATGTATTATCTTTGTAGTTATGGGGTTGTTGCCATTGTTTCAGCACATCTAATTAAAACAAAAATAAAACCATATTAAATTATGTAAAACATTTTTCAAAGACATAAACAAATCAAAAGCCTTCAAAATGGAGTGTTCCGCCTGGATATCGAATACTGACAATTGAATCAAGTTCTAATACCAGGTAAAATGTTCATAATTGAAATCATTTTGAAACCTTTTTCAGTGCTTACCAGTGTGTTTGATCATTACAATCAGACAGAAACATTAAAATAGAAATAAAGCAATTATGCCATGGAGCGAGAGAATAAAGCAATTCATCCATGGAGCTGTAGTACAAAGCTATTCATCCAGGGCGATTTGACTGGATTATGTACTCCTGGAACACAGGAGATGGCTGAAAAACATTGGTTGATTCATTTTAGGACAGAATAATAATTCATCCAGACTGAAGCCCACTGGACCCATGAAGAGGAATCCAGCGATTAACAGAGGAAGAGAAGGTTGAGGACACTTCATGCCAGGAGGTAATCTCCTTTACACTTTTTAACTCAAAGTACCCGTCTCAGCCTGCCAGCTTTGCAGCAGCGGTAGGTTCTAGTAAAGTGCTGTATATAAACAGGTCCAAGGCCTTGATACGCATTCCGACCCTTTTTCATGGCTTCCCTCTGAATTATCAGGTGATTAATATGTGTTTTACAGGCTCGGGGCGGAACATGTGTTGGCGCTGGGCTCGCTGGGTTCTGGGAGTTTAGCGGCCCTGGGGGAACCATACACACGGTGAGACCACAGCCACAGCAACAGAGAAACACCTCAACACAGTACACTGGGAACCTGGCCTCCCAATGAGAACCTGAGCATTTTCAAATGTGTCACCATAACATGGATGACAGGGGGCCCAATATATTTTGGTTTTCCGATTTTGTCAACTCGTGGAGAAGGTCTCTGAAACCAAATGGCCCGTTCGTCAAAAGGACACACAGGCGGATTGTCGCTCAAACATATTAACGAATCTCTAGTCCAACTCCACGCGTCAAATAAAACGCGGAAAACACACACCTGTCGAGGAGGCCGGAAGGGTGTTCTGCAACTCTAAACCCAGATGTCAGCCAAGAGCCAGCCTGGGTCACCCCGTTTCCCTCCTTCAAACCTTATCCCAACTCCCTCCGGCACCCCCCCCCCCACGACCACGAACCCTCACTGCCTCCCCCATGTGCTCCCACCTCCCCCTCGCTCCGCTGGCGTTCCGCGGAGCGTCGCGGCGAGAGAGGCGTCTTCGCTGGGCAGGTGACGGGTGCGACAATGACAGTTCAGAGGGTCGGAATGACAAAGACAACGATGGCGGCCGTGAATTGCAGCGCAGACACGTCAAGCTGTCCTCACACTCGCTAGGGAGAGTGGCAGAAAAACACGAACCCCACCCTGGCTGGAAAAGGTGATTACTCACAGCCTCGCTCTGACATGAGTTACTGTCGCTCGTTATGGCTGGACAACCTCCTCCATCTCGCTTTCTCCCTTCCTGCGTCTAGTTATTTGTGTCTTTCTCCCTCTGCCTCTGTCGTTGGGGTGACTGGTGGATGGACGTTTCCATGGCCGGAGTCTCCCGGGTGTTTAAAGATGTCCTTCCCAATGAAAAGGAGGGCCGGAGGCGTGCAGAGACAGGAAGCAAAACCAGCAGTGGCGTCACACACACTTTATTTTTACAATTCGGATACGTGACCCTCTTATATGATATGTGCGGCTAGTCGCCGGTGGTGTAATTTAGATTCTACTCAGGCAGTACGTGAGGCAGCTTCAGATTGAAGGCCCTCCCACGGCTTTGTGGGACTTAAGTACGTTTATTAACCTTATTGTCCCTGTGTAAGATTAATTGCCCGGCTGCAAATTTTCTTTTTCAAAAGGTGTTCAAAAATGCAAATTGAGAAAGAGAAAAAAGGCAAAAGCAAAAGAAAGCTAATCGTTGTTGACTGTTGAAGTGTCAGTCATCATCGTTCGGGACTATCTTAAAGCCTGTTTGAAAAAAGGTCTTCCCTTAGTCCCGCCCCTATTATTTCTAGTTCTTGTTTGCATATCTTGTGTTGGGCTGACTTAGTTTTGAATCCAGGATTTTTTGAGGGAGGTATGGAGGGTGAAGTTAGCCAAGGAGGGAGTTATGGAAGGTGAGGTTAGGGAGGAAGGAGGTATGGAGGGTGAAGTTATGGAGGAGGATGAGACAGAGAGGAAAGGATGGAGCAAGAAGCTTAATGGTTTTATTGAATTAATCACAGGAGTGAAAGATCAGCCACGGCCAGAGGGCCCCTCAAGACCCTGGCAGTCTGATACTCCAAGGCCTCGCAGGCGGTCGGGGGGCAGACATCCCAGCTCAGAGCCATGGGAGAACAGATGACTTCAGCCGGGTTATTGGTCTGTGGAGAGCCAGCAGCGGAGAGAGGAGAGGTCTTTTAACTTAATTAAACACTAATGTGAAGCAGTCCGTGATTCTCCCTTTGTTCTGGGAGGGGGGTCTTTGGGACTAGTGGGGGCCCCATTCCTCCCCCTCATCCTCCTCCTCCTCCGCGTCTGTGATACCTGGTGTCTAGTGTGTGATGGTTGTAGGGGTGGTGTCGGGCTTGTTCTTATTGATGTAACACAAGGATTAAACTGTGTCTTGGTGGTGTGCACCGGCTTGTCAAAGCTGGTGTGGGCTGGGCTGTCCCACCAGAGGTCTGTCCACTGAAAGAGGGATTTACCCTGAGCTCAGAGCCCAACCTGCTGACAGACGACTGGCCCTTCAGGGGCCACGGAAACCCAGGGGACTAACTCTCTTTGCCCTCGTTTGACCTCTACGTACAAGCATGTCTGAATGTGGGTGTGTGTGTGCATTTGTATTTGTGATTGTTTATCTCAGTGATCATAGTGAGTGGGCAGCAATCCACAGTCTGGACATTGACTACCCAACTATAAAAACTGGCTAGAGTGAATATACTCTACTGGCTTTAGTGTCCTTTCCATGTGTAATCTGCTCCGATGTGTATTTCATGACAGAGCTGCTAGTATAACATTGGGCAGATGTTCTAGTACAACTAGGGATGGGCTTCATTCCAATGACCTCATGATGCCTTGAGTCTATTGCTCTAATCCTCTGTTTCTTTTGAATCATTGTGTTTTAATAGCTCACGAAAATATTTTCTCTCTCAAAGTAATGTCACTGGAAGAAACAGACACAAGCAGCTCTTCCCATCATTTATCTTACCTGCAGGGAGGATACCCAACATATGGAGAATTTATTTTTTTAACTTGTCCACAGATAATTAGCAAAACAAAAGGTTAATCAGGTAGTCAAATAATGTCAGTTTCCTCTTGTTGGGACTAGACTCCCACAACCCTAGAGAGCTCTGGCCCTGTTCTCCTAAATGGACCACATAAGACACATATCAGTCCATAGAATTCACAGAGCATTACTACATTATATTGATCTGTTTCAAGGTGGTAATAAAAGACTGTAGCGCATGTTTCTTCTAGGGTGATTGACAGTTACACACTTTCTGGGTGGTCCAAGGGGGTGGGATCTTTGACAGATTGTTGGAACTCTCCTTTAAGAAATGACTTTTATTTTCCTATTTTAACACAAAACAAAGCTTCAACGGGAATATCCAGCCCACGTCAGTGTTCAATTTCTCATCCCTAAAGCCTATCCGGACATGTTTGACACAGATTCCACATGTTCTCCTGTAAAATAACTACTCTTGCCCTTTAAAGATCCAAACTCTTCTCCCTCTTGGGGTATTCTGACACATTCTGACATGGCTCACTCTGCCCTCATTACAGACTCGGGGATGGGGGGGGTTATTCCGCCATTAAGACTTCACAGGCATTTTTGAAATAGCTTCTGATTCTGTCCGATAATTCCATGTTTCCTCGACTTTGAAGATAGTTTTGACATCTTGATTTAATGGTGGAACAAACACAGACGTGCCCACTGAAAAAATGTTTACATAACATCTTTCTGTCCCTCGCAGGATGTTTGGGTAGTTGAGTGGCTTGGCTTTATCATCGTATTATAATTGGTTGTGTGGTGGGGGATAGACTTAAACAATTGGCTATGTGGTAGTTGTAATTGGCTGGTCTATTCCAGAGATCCAAAGAAGACCAGCTGAAATGGCTTTGGAGCTACGGCAAAACAATGAGATCTCAAAGACTGGACCACAGATTATATCCGTTAGCTGGAGGGCCATCCTTAACTATAAGGCTACGTACCCATTTACCCATGGTTACATTGTTGTCTACAAGCCATTTTAGTGCAGCTGCTACTGTATTTTAGCACTTTAGTCAGCCAAAGGGTCATGACCATCTGAGATCACTGGATTGCATTTTCTAGCACATTCCCATCGCATAAATAACGTTTGGTGGAAGAGCTTGAAACATTTTACATCATATTTTTCTACATTTTTATTTAAAGACATCTGGGAGGCTAGCGTCACAACCTACATATACCAACCTTTATTGGACTTCTCTGAATCACACTAATACAGTGGTGTATTAAAGCTTGCCGAAGAACCCAAAAGTGGTACAGGTATTTTTGGTAGCTTGAGAGGTTTAAAAATGGTATAATAATAAGTACGGATTACTTTGCATGCATTTCGTTTTTGAACACGCTTCACAGAGTTGGCCAGTTGCAGCTTTTCACCCCTAACCTCTGTTACCTGTTCACTGCCAGTATAACCTTCACAAGACCACTGGCAATCTATTTTATGACATGAAAGTGGTACTTGGTTGGTGAGAGAAAAAATGGATTTGTCTTGAAATAACTTCAGTGTTGAAATTAACTGGTTAATTAATTATATTATTGGTTATTTTCTCATAAGTCCATACAATTTGTTCCATACACCATTCAATAATTATAATATACAGTGCTGAGTTGCCTCTATATACTGTACATGTAATAGAGAAACCCAATGGTGTGTTTGTAAGTGTGAGTGAGCCCAGTACAATATAAACTCAATAGGAAAACAGTCGCTTTGGTCTTGAGTAATGCTCTTATTCACGTTGGTTCCTGTGTTTCTGGCACGTGGTATTTATAGATCCAGTCAGACTTTTCTAACACAGGATATTGGCTGTCGGTCTAGGGACTCTGGGCAATCCGGTCTCATATGTCATCACTCCCACTGTGTCTGTAGGAACTTCATCATAACCGCAGATGCACTGCAGTCTACACTGCAGTCTACACTGCAGTCTACACTGCAGTCTACACCCCACATCCCAGTCAAACAGACCCCACATTTTTGTCCGCATTTTTTTACAGCTCACATCAATTCTCGAGTTTCTAGCACAAAAATGGTTTGCATTATTTCCAAAATTGTTCTGCGGGTCTTCTATGCTTTGTTCCTACCATCTACATTTAAATACAGAAATAGCACAGAACAAATGTCTGCCATGTTGGTTACCCCCTGGTCTAATTAGCCTGCTATATCCATTCTTCCATTGGACTAGGATGTTGTGCTCAGAAGCTACTTTATGAAAACGTATGCATAAGATTAGTTTCCAATGGTTTTTTGTTCTTTTCACTAACAAAGACGCCATTGCTGGTGTGTAATCCAGATTTATGTCCTAGTAACCTTTAACCAACATCTCATTCCCTTCCATTTCATCCCTCAGTCCTGTTACTTTAAAGCCTACTTCATAAATCCCCGGGCAGAGTGCTGTTCTTCAATGGTTCTTGAAATAAATCTGACCAGAGTTGGTCTAATAGATTTGTATTTATTTTCTGTGTTTAATTGGACAAATGAAGGGCATTCCAGCAGGGGACCATAGTGGCAGTATTGTTCTAGAGAATAAACAAGGATAGGGCCTGCATGGACTATAAAACCCAAGGATAAACAGGGCTCTCAAAGGAAAGTATTGAATGTCTGTTTATGGGTTGTAATATGAAGTGCAGGGGCTCTAAAATGACTAATTACATCAGCCACATGGATTTCTGGGGAGAGCTCTTAAAAGAAGTGTGTGTATGCGTATGTGCGTGCGTTTGTGTGAGTGAGTGTGTACACGTGCTTCCATGCATCTGTGTGTGTGTGTGTGTCTTCATAAGGCACTAAAAAAGGTTAACCCGGGTGTGTGACAGGGGGAGAAAATGTTTCCTCTCTCCTGATCTCCACAGACCCCTGTTATTAAAACATGTTTCTCTCCCCCGGCCAGATGAGGAGAGGCGTGTGGCTGACCTCCTCAACATGTGGGACTGACTGCTGTTGAGGAGGGGACACCTCCACCCACATCTCCAACTGCTGTTGAGGAGGGAACACCTCCACTCACATCTCCAACTGCTGTTGAGGAAGGAACACATCCACCCACATCTCCAACTGCTGTTGAGGAAGGAACACCTCCACCTGCTGTTGAGGAAGGAACACCTCCACCCACATCTCCAACTGCTGTTGAGGAGGGAACACCTCCACCCACATCTCCAACTGCTGTAGAGGAGGGAACACCTCCACCCACATCTCCAACTGCTGTTGAGGAGGGAACACCTCCACTCACATCTCCAACTGCTACGTAAAACACCTATTACCCTCTCTACAGAACACACCAATGGAACGGGCAATAAGGCAAGCTGTCGTATACAACAAGGCCAAACGTAAGTCAAAGGTTTTTCTATAGATAAATGACCTAAATGGCCAGTGTATAGGCCTACAATTAATACACAGAGTAGTTAGTAAAAACAATGCCAACGCGAATTTAACAATTGGCATGACAGGGTGTCCTGCCACATCTGTCATACAGGATGTCTTCAGCCCCATTCACGTATGTACCAAGGAGCCACTCAGGTTCTCCTTGGACTTATCCACAACCTTATGTCGTACTCAGAAAGCCACAGACATATTCGTCTGTCCCGTATGACCCACGGAGGAAGGACCTGGTGGTATGGCTCCTTGTTTACTACTGACCATCTTCGATCCAGAGTCCTCTGGCTCGGTAAACGTCCTCTGGTCCAGAAATGTCACACTGGCCACCGTAACACTAGACGTCAAGTACTTCTGTGTGAAAAATGTGGGTCATGCGCCGTTTGAACTTCAACATTATAGGTAATGGATTATTTGGGGGTCCGTCGCCTCCATGCTCCGGCACGCCACTAATGTGATGACAATGTGGTACTGACGTGAGGTTGGGCTCAGGGGCCTGTCCCTGTTGGACCCAGGCCTAACCTTAACCATTATGAGCTGAACAGCAGAACAGGTGCTAAGGCTGTAATCTACTCCACCCAGGCATGAATAGGGATCTTCTGATTCACACGGTTGCCATGTGTGGCTTCTGCCAAGGGCCATGGGAACGGCAAGGTTGCCACCCGGTGGCTAGGTTCGGTAGTGCACTGTCACACACTTGGCCCCAAGTGTGTCACTGCGGACTATTTTGGAAAAGCCTATTATACTTGGCACACCCGATAGTCAATAGAGCCTCCTTACATAAGACCTTTGTACAGAGAGGCAGGGTCCTCTAGCCTGTCAGTCTCCTTAGCCTACATTAAACTACCGGCACTCAGTTTACATACGTATAATGTATCTGTTATCTATTGTACGACATAAATACATAATACATACATTGTCTACCGTATTGTACATGCCATTTCAATGCAAGAAACCCCTCTTATATTTCCAAAAGTCTCTTCTGCTTTCTATCTGTGTGCTTAGCTTTCCTTTTCATAGTCATAACATTCTCCGACTTATAACACCATAAACTTGAAAGATGGCACATTACATGTATGCCAATATAGGCTTATAGAAAACTCACCCCTCTTACAAAAGGTGAAATTAACAAAAGAGATACCCAGGGCACATGTAATACTTCTACACAGAATATGCCGTATATATTTGAACTAGACATGTGACAGTCCAACTTTATTCCTACATGGGTCTACTACAGGTTGGGCTCCTTCTAAGATTGTTTTTGGCAGTTAACTCCTTCAGGTTTCTGTATTTTCTATATGATAGTCACAGCTATGACACCGACGACCATTTTTACTCACGTTGTCGGTCCCGTTTTCTGTGCAAAGACGAAAATACGAATACATTTGGTGTGCTACATTTGAGTAGCGAAAGCAATCATTGATAGTATGGGGGGAAACGTCAAAACCTTTTCTCACATACTGTGTGATATATAGCTGCTATGAGTGTTAGGTTACCGGACAGATTATGAAATGTTCACTGGTCGCAGGAATATTGTGCTATAGTCAACGACGTGAGGCTGTGTTTAACCTTAGCCTGTTCAATTGTTCACTTTTAGAAACTGTTAAAGGGCATAGACGCTAATACACATGCACAACTGGTTGCAAGAGGCTGTACTGCTCAAGGCAAGGTTTAATTTAGATCATACTTTTAGTGAAATATGTTGAAATACATTTAGAGGAAAAATAAATGTTGCCCAAGATCTGAATATTTATATCAATACAGCATACATGTTTTAGTAATAAATTATGCATTTTTTAGTTAAGACGTGTTTGAATGCCGTTGGGTTGTTTCAGAACGTGTCTGGTTAGGGTTAGGGCGTTTGAGAAATCTACCGGGCACCTTAGCCTACAGCACTAGTAACTGATGACATCGCAATTATTGTAATTGTTGTTACACAAGATGTTTACCTGACAAAATGTAGTAAAAAAACGATATTGTTAACATGACAGGTTTCATCGGGTCTGCTAAATCATGTTTAAATAGAGAAATAACCTAGACGCATTTAACATTTAAAATCAGCATAATAAATAACAAAACACGGATATTTGTAACTAGAATTGCCGAGATTTATATTTTGCCCTTTTGGAAAGCCTCGAAACTGGCGGCTTTTTGGATAGCCCGTAGTGTTTGGCTAGCGGACATTTTACGTAACTGTTGTGTGAAACGCCCGCTACCGGAGACAATTACTGCTGTTTTCTTGGTGCGCACTTCAATTCCATTGGGTTGTTTGGCATCTCGGCGGTGCAGGGATGCGATTATCTAGCCATTCTCAGAGTTAGAGCTCTTGGGAAATCACATCCGCTCATGTCCTTCGAAGCAGTTTGCTATGCGCAGCGCATACTTTGAATAAGCTTAATGGCAAAATGTGTTTTTTTCCGGACAATTTGTCCCGTAGTCAATTATTTTACCGGCTTCAAACTTTTATTTGTGGCTAACTCAAGCACAGGTTGTTAGGTGTCATGTTTGTCTCGACGAGCCAAATCAATCCTCTTAAAACGTGTGCTGTACCTATTAAAGCTTTATAGAGCCCGAGTAAAACATTTTTGTTACTTGCCACGAGATTAAAAATGGAACCGAGGTGTTTTTAGTTTTCATTTTAATTAATTGTGTTCTGCGGTCAGGACACAAACACGCTGGCGGAATATTACATGTTTTATGGGAATGTAAAACAGGGCTCACCACTGCAGGATTAAAGTTTTTGGAGGAGGGCGGGTGCAAGTCGAACACATTTTAACAAAATGTGGCCCTGAAAACTGAGACGGGAGATATGTCAGCATGGGGTACAGTACTCCATCGTGGACTGTGTGTGAAATACCGTATGTAGTATAAAATGTATAAGATGTAGTACAAGTCCATGAGGTGTTACCACTGTAAAGTAACTTAATTACTCAAATGAATATGAATCTGCCCCTTTCTCTTGCTAAATGGCAGTTCAGCATATCCGTGTTAAGAGGGAGTAGGCATTGCTATTGGCTGACTGAATCCCGGAGTCTTGGTAGTCTGTGACAGATCTGAAACCTCACTCTTTCAGCCTGAGCAGAGATGGTAAAGTACAAAGTAAACGTACTTGGTTCTGTTCACTAGTTTTTACCGGAAGTTTACTCATCGGATACTTAAATTACTAGGTAACAGGAATTTGAACTAAACTGACACTCTTTAATTACTAACTCACCTTCATTACAAACTTCACCTGTTAATTTAGGTCTTAATTACAAACTTCCTTAAAGTGCTATCCCAGCCGAGTACTTTCAATTTGTACTATTCATACATCGGAGCCTGAATCCCACTCCGAGTCAGTTTGGCCCTAATCCAGCTATGAGTGGCTCCCCGAGGCTGCAGAACAGGAAAAACCCAGAGAAATAAGCCTAAATCATACCTATCCAAACCACATGTGACAGGCAGCAAAGAGAGACCAGGTCCGACATGTCCTTTGGACTCGAACTGGGCCGCAGTGGATTTATTCATCCACAGGCTTACTGTAATACCTGAGGGGGTGAGGCTGCACACGATTAACTCAGTTTATTTGAAAAACGAAATCATGTCATTGAACAACACAGTGTTACGGCGTAACTCGGTTTAAAGCCACGCCTGCAGTTGCCTACTGGTCGTGAAGTGGGGAAGAAGTAGGTATAAAAAGAGTTTCTGATTTCGGTGGGGATTTAGCTGATAACCAGTATGGCCCTCTCCCTTTTCCTCCTCTTCCTCCTCTTCTCCTCAAGACGGCCCGTGGCGTCGGCAAAGAACATCACATCCTCTTTGCTCTCCACCTCCCTCTGGAGGAACTGAAGGCCAGCACTGTTGAACCCCAGAACATCCTGGGGCAGAATGGACAAAGACAACGTTAGGGTGATGGAGGGACCCTTTGGAGGTCAACTGGCTCCCATATTGTCTGAATTCCCTCACCCGGATCTCTTTGACTTTAGTGATGGTGTTGGTTCTCAGCTCATCTATGATGGTCAGCAGCATCTGGTTACTGGAAATCTGGCCAAAGTGGATCCTGGAGAAATACAAGGACCAATGGTGACGATAGACAGAGAGAAACGAAGCTCATCACAGCTCAGAGACAACAGAAAAGCACCCGCGGGATGTTTATAGCATACTGGAATAATAAATAAACAACCGAATAACTAACTACTTATAGGGCAAAGCATCACTCCACAGAATCCCTCTAATTCTGTAGAGAACAGGTCCAGTGTGATTTTCATTCCTCTTCTAGGTCCCTGTAAATTCTGCAGTACGGAAATCACAGATGGAATTTTGGAATTCAACTAAAAAAACATATTTGCATAATATAGTCCTATACCTTTAAAAGAATGACTACTGCATTTGCCTCGGCTGAGCTCTGCGTGCCGTTTGTGCTGTTCCTGGTTCAGTGGTGGTGGTTGTGTGGTCGTGACGCGTGGGACATGGCATTCACTGCTCGTGACACCGTTACTGTTGTGAAAATGGTGTCCTTTCATTGAATCTAGATGAATGGGCTTGAATGACATTACTAAGCCTGACATGTTTTTTTTCTTCTCTCAATTATCTCAGAACAAGAGAACTAGGCCAATAGTACGTGTTCTAAAAAAGAAAAAAGCTAAATTTCAGCTGCCAGCTTACGCCTCCCTTTCTCTACAACAATGTGAGGTGGAGCACTTGATCAAAACAACACTATGGATCACATAACACCTGTATGTTCCAGCAGGTATGTGCGGGTTTGGGTTGAGTGGTTCTATCTATATGGGTTGCAGGTTCTGGGTGGCTTACAACTACTTTGAATCCAGACTCTACCTTGCCAACATGTGAGCTTGATTTAGAGGCTAGCATACCTGAGCAGGAAGAAGAGGCAGCGACACACGAGCTCCACATCTAGGCCCTCCTGGACATAGAGGTTGAAGAGAGACAGCAAGTCTGGGATGTAGTGAAACGGTAAAACCAGCAGAGAGACCTCCAACTCACTGGACCGAACCTTTTTGATCACATCTAAGACGTAGCGATAGGGCTGTGAGGAAGGCAGGCAACAATGTGCTTATTATTGTAACACGATGGATGTTGGGATGGTACAGAGCAAACAAATGTAATCTATCATCATACATTTAGTTGCCCATTTAGAGCACTTCAGATGGACAAAAAATGTAAAAAGACAACCACTTTGCTAATGCTGCTGGAAAAAGTTTGCAATTCACGTGACATTTTTTTGTAAATAATCCGAAGCTTAAAAAATCTTCAAAAAAGATTAGATAGAAAATGTAAAAGAAAAAAAAATAAACATACCGAAACATTTCCAAATGCCACAAGGATAGGATCGGCCTTGGGTGGAGGCAACTGCCTTCCAGCTGACTTGCAGGCTATCTGATGCTCCTCCATCTTCCTGCTCTCTGATTTATACAGCTCCAGAGCCTCCATAATACGTTCTGCCTGAAGACAGACACCCGACATCCCAAATGAGATGCAACACAAACACACACACACACACAATATCTGCACTCAGGTCATCTGACATAAAGACCCACAGCTTTGACGGTCTCAATGGTCTTCTTTCCAGCAGGTGCAGCCTCTGTTTCCCTGTTCTCTCCAGGAACCTGTAAGCCACACAAGACGTTAGTTATACAGGAAAACAAATTCAATTCCAATGGTTTTAATAAAGTTAGCACTTACCACAGGTTCATCCCCTTTGGCCAGGCTTTCCTCAAACTCAGCCTCTCTTTCCTAAAGATATTTGAAAATGGAAAATTACAACAATTCAAGATATCTCTTTTTTATTTATCATCCACTAGCACAGTAAGTTTTACCCACAGCCAGGGCCCTTGTTCTGGGGCATTAATACTAACCATCTCCCTCTCCTCCTCCAGAATGATCGGTTCCCTGGTCCTTTCCCAGAGCCTGAGGGACTTGTCATGTGATGATGACACAATGTGGTCTCCATTTGGGCTTATGGCCAGACACCAAACCTCCCGATGATGACCCTGAGCAACGAACACATAGGGGTCGGAGGTTAAAGGGAAAACACTATAGATGGGTTTTTAAAATCCATTTTAAAATCTGTCAGTTAAGGAATGCAAACGGAATTCCGCGTGCAAAAGGTAATTTATCAACACTCAAAATGTAATCATGGAAACATAGAGCTCTCCACAGGGGGGACGTATCAACATGGATGTCACCTCTAGAGTCTGGATGTGCTCAAACTTGTCTGCATCCCACTGTTTGATCTTCTTGTCCTTCCCCGCGGTGAAGAACAGATGGGTTTTGGGGACAAACTGAAGGAACATGACACTAAGAAAAGAAACAGGGATGGAGAGAAATAAAACACAAGAAATGACAAAACAGTGACATGAAAGATGTCAAAAGGCAGTTTGTACTTTCATAATATACTGCATGCTCCTGCTTTATATTGATAGACAATGGTTAAAGACAGATGGAGCACCGGAGTACAATTTAAAGAAATGAACCAATTACTTATCCTGTCAAATCGAATTTAATTGGGCATTAATATCAACAAACTGACCTATTAAATGCTGAATATACTTACATGTTTCTTGGCTCAGACCTTTCTCAAAATTCTGAAATCTTAAGATGAATAGGTGAATCTTTTCTGTACCTGTCATCATGGGCAAACATAGATCGGTGACAGTCCCCAAAGTCCAGACCCCAGATCTTGACATTCCTGTCTGCAGAGCCAGTTGCTATCAAGGTACTGTCCTGAAAGGTGGGGGACAACGTTCCATTTAAAGCCAGAATAAACAGACACAAGGAAACTTCACAAACAACTCCATATTCATCTACCCTCCAATGTGATTTTAGCTTAGGTTTGGCAATCCACTCCGGTACTCACATGAGAGATGTCCAGGCAGAGCACAGGAAGCTTGTGTCCATAAAGAGACAAGAAAAACTTGAGCGTGTCTGAGTAAAAGACCTTGACGGTGCAGTCCAGCAGAGAGACAGCCAACAGCCTCTGGTCAGGTGAATACTTAACACACAACACATCCTCCTCCAGCTGCAGTGTACGCAAATGTTTAACAGTCAGCCTCCTGCGAAACAAAGAAATGTGCTCTCAGAAGACAATCATCTGGGGAGTGAGAGAACGGTGTAACAGGAGGCCTACTGGTTGGAGCTTTGAACTAATCACCTATCCCCAAGCTTGCTAAGTTTGAATCCCCAAGCCGACAATGTGGTTAAACCGCATAATCCTAATTGTATAATGCTCTGGATAGCAACTATTAAACGGTCAAAATAAAAGTGCCAACAGAAACTCTAGTCCAGTGGTCTTGATAACGCGCAGCTGATCAATACTAAATGTTACCTTAATGATGTTGTAGTAAGTGAGGGGCAATATGTAAGATATTTACTGTAGTACTAGCATAAAAACAAGGACAAAGACCCAGTAGGCATTTGCAGTTTATGTTCTGAGAAGATATTTCAAATATTCAAATATTATTTTTCTACAAAATTATTCAGAGTCACCGACCTATTCCCAATTTAAATGTTCTTGCCGGTCCGTCTATCAGTTTGCATTGATTTATAATCTCCTTATACTCGCTATAGACACTCGCAGTACTGTCCTACCCATCCTACACAAGCTAATACTGCACCAGTCTCCTTTGGTAAGGGACATGACAAGTCTCCTTATTGTTTAAAAGCAAGATTCTACCCTCTGCCTTTTTAATGAAATAGTGAAGTAGATAGACTGGCTTACTTCTGTGAAGTTTCTCCATCTTTAATCAGCTCAAACTCCCATAACTTAACAGTCTTGTCAGCAGCGCCAGTCACTATCCCTCTCTGTGTAGAACAATACCAAACAGTTACATTCTATTGATTGTATTGGAAATTAATTGTAATGGAAATTGGAAAACACTTGAAAAACACCACACGTGTTCCGTATTAAGAAGACAAAACATAAGCGGATAAAAAAACTGGTACCTGATCTGGAGACAAACAGAGGGACCACAAGGGTCCATTGTGGGCGTCGACAGTCTCCAGGAGGGTTCCCGATGACAGGTCAAAGATTTGAAGCTTGCCACTCTGACGGGAGACACGCGTTTTAGTTTACAGGCATCTTTGTCGCATCCTGAACAGTATCGGTAGCTTGGTGTACGTCAGAGTCTTCATGTTACCTTGGTCCCTAAGATGATCTGCCTGTCTCCTGGGACAAACATGGAACACAGGGCGTACTCACACCCCATGGTACGAATCACCTGCAGGGTGGACCTGGAACAAAGGGCAGGACTTCCTGTTAAGACGCCCAATCGGAACGAAGGAAAACCCGTCGTGTGGACGTGTCATGATGTGTCACCTGTTCCAGACTTTGACCGTCTCCCCGGAGGCGGACAGGACGCCGATGTTGTCCGAGCTGAAGGCCAGCGTGCGGGCGTCGGTGCGGTGCCCCCCCAGGGTTAGGCGAGACGTCTTTGTGCCAGTGGGATTCTTGTTCAGCGTCTTGAGGCTGTAGGTTTCCACTGTGTTGTTCTGGAGCAGCATGGCTATCTTCAACTCCCCGCCAGCACACATTATGCAGTCGACCCATCTAAAAGATACGCAGCTCACATTATGAAGTTGACACATCTAAAGACAAGTAGCTCACATTATGAAGTTGACACATCTAAAGACAAGTAGCTCACATTATGAAGTTGACACATCTAAAGACAAGTAGCACACATTATGAAGTTGACCCATCTAAAGAAACACAGCTTACATTATGAAGTCAACCTATCTACAGCTAGTGCCACAAAGCATTAAGTCGACCCATCTATATGCACCAGACAGTATGAGGTCAACACATCTAAAGCTCACGCCACATAGCATGAAGTCGACACATCTAGACGCATCACACGGTGTTGGCTGGTTGGTGGTTTGACTGTGAGCAGGTGAGCGTCCGGGTTTGCACATTTGCGCGCCTTTACCTGATCTTGGCAGATGCCTTGATGTTGGTCAGTCGGACGATCTCATTTGCCAGTACCTTCTCCAACACAGGATCAGGGACATCCTCTCCTGCGGCTTTTGCTTCCCTACACCAGGGGGCGGTAACACTTTACATGTCACCGAATTCATCAGCACGGCTGTACGCAAACAGTGGAATCATTCATGTTTTTGTGACTGGGAGGTCTGGCTTTCCTAGTGTTAGGCAACATCTGTTCTCTCTGCCCAGGCATTTCTGACCATGTGATCAGTTTGATCTCTAACATCTGGTCTCTGCCCTGGCTCATCAATAACCTCTGTCGAACGTACCTGGCCTTCTTCTTGGCTTTCCTTAGCTTCTTGGCCATCACCTTTTCCACCTCGTCCTCTGGCAGCACACTGAACACCTCCAGGAGCGCTTCTGTGCCCTGACAAGTATAGCAAGGACAGAAAGGAAGGATTGTTCAGAGAAGGCAAGAATGAACATTCGTGATCTGAGGAATGTCGAACAATAAACCAATATGACAAGAGGGTAAGTAGGCACATACATGGCACGCAATAATCTTGGCCTCAGCATCGGTGGTCATGGAAACCACCCGGTCCCTGGCCTCCCTCAGTAGAGAGCCAGCTTTCTTACAACTCAGGATCCTCTGCGGGACAAAGAAGGAAGTGAGACTTTTTCAGACAGATACGCTATTACAGTCACAATAGCATTCATTATTAGTTCCTATACTTTATTGGTTTCCCAGTGCTTATTCAGTGCTTATCGCAGACCATGTTTTGACCTGCCGAGGAACACTGTCTGTCATACCTCCACAGGACTCTCATCTAAACCTTCATCCTCATCATCGTCATCTTCATCACCACCAAGTAGGCTTTTCCCTTTTTTTTCTTTCGGTTCTCCAGCCTCTTTGCCCTGAACAAATCAAAAATGTTAAGAATGTAATTTTGTTTCAAGTAGGTCATTTCTAATTCATTTCCAATATTGTAGCAGCACATCATCAGGCCATGTAGTGATACGTGTGGAAGGACCATTGTAGCCCTTCTGAGCATTTACCTCCTGTAGGTAGTTGATGTCCCAGGCACGGAGCTCACTGTCAGCTGAGCCTGTTATCAATCTACTCTCTTGGTTCAGCAGTACCATCCCCCAAACCTGAAAAACACACAACCAAAGAGATCCATCAAGTTAGCTTTGAGAGGCAGTTATCTACTCAGACAAGTGATCCAATCACCTCTCCAAACACTAAACAATTGTCAACACAACATGTGACACAATCCAACAGTAGACAGGGACCTCTTACCTCACTTCGATGTCCAACTATGGTCTTAAAGCAGTGCTGGGTGTCCAGGTCCCACCATTTCACAAAGCTGTCCTTGGAACTGGAAAACACAACACAGAGATTGACAACCACAAAATACCCGCAAACTCTGCGACTAACTTTGCCAAGTTAATATCTAAACACGCAAGCCTCATCTATCAACACTTGACCGGCTAACAGAACCAAATCCCCCCCCAGAAAATGCAACGCCTATAATATAAATGAAGAATTACCAGGTGAGGAGAAGATTCTTGTCTTTGATGAACAGTGCTTGTGTGATGGCGTCTTTGTGTCCTTTCAGTCGGTAGCGACCACACTCGTTAATCACATCCCACACAATCACATCCGTGTCCTACAGAGAGAGGTGATATTGTTGACCCCATCGTTAACGAAGCGGTAACCCCGCGAGACCTGGGTTACCGTGAGATTCCTGCAGCGTTGGTTTCGCTATGGACGAGAGCCTCTCTACGGCGGAAACGTTCTCACCCTGGAGCCGGTCACCAGCGCGGCGCCCAGCGCGTCATACCGGATGACGGTGACGGCGGACTTGTGCCCGTTGAAGGACACGCTGCTCTCGCCGTTCGCCAGGCTGAAGACTCGCACGACCCCGTCCTCATAACCCACGGCGATGTGGACGCCATCAGGGGAGGGACAGAGGTAGGTTACCTCGTGCTTGGTCCCCTTGAGGATAAGAACCTTGGGACAGGGGCGAACACGGTAACAAGGTAAGACATTTGCCCACTTCCACCCATTAGAAAAGTTTGGCAAACTAATAGGGTTACAATTTGGTGTCCCGATGATTGGCTGAAATACTTCAGGCCTCGTTAGAAGGACACTATCTGCAACGATGCTACTGACATCCACTATGCCAGCAGCAGGCCAACAAAACGTACACACTTATCTGCTAAACAAACCCATGCATGAATACACCCTCCCAAATCTCTCACCTTCTCAGCTTTGCGGATGTCCCATATGAACACATGCTCGCACGCGGCCACCGCCACAAAGCGTCCCTTTTCCCCTCCTGGCATGGTGACGAAAGCGATGTTGGCCTTCGGGCTTCCAATTACTCCGAACACCGCGCTGGCAGCATAGCGCAGGTACTGTTTTGTCAACCCCATGGTCTCAACCTCAGAGGGATGTCACCGGCTAGGGACACGACGAAATAGTGTCATGAATACTATCATGATGCCTACATTTTGTAAAAGCACTCTGTGACAAATGCTGTTATGAAACACATTTGATTGATAGGACAAGGAATCAGATCGCTCCCCGACTTCCAATGCATCACAGACGCCTAGCGCAGGGGTGGCCAAATAGTTCAGGCGTAGCCTTAGAAAAAACATACTGTACACATTCTTCATAAAGGTGTTACCGCAACCCGGGGCTAGATTATCAGACAAGTTAGTGTACTCCACTCATATTCTAGATACACTTTTGTGCATCTGCAAGGCATAAACGGAGGAATAACATGTTATAATTAGGGCTGAATTCCAGTTGGTTTGGATTAGCATGGAGGGGACTGCAAAAGTAGTAGCTTCTGTAGTCAAGGCACAAACATCTCCGCCCAGGCTACATGAAAGTATACTTATAACACAAAACAATACGAAAAAAGTTAGTTCGTTAAAAAACGAGGCAAAAACAATCAATAGTGTAAATTACATTAGTTAGATGAATTGTGTGATTTGGTGCGTCTCACTACTGTAGCTAACGTTGGCTAGCTAGGTAGTATCACGTTAAACCCACGTGGTGTTGCGAAGTATCGCTAATCAGCAAAATTACAAAACAACACAAGCAAAAACATGTTTTGAAACTCATTTCATAACATAAAAATAAAGTATGTGTTTCCTAATTGTTTACCTTACTTAAACGATGTTGCTAATTCCTAGATTGAAGCATCCAGCCAGTGAAGTTTTCTGACCCATCTAGTCACACGAGGAAGACCCTACTGATCAATCCCAGATAGAGTCGTCTACAAACGTAAATAAACGATAAATGGACATTAGTATCCAGTTTAAAATAGACCAATTCAAAATAGGCGCCTTTATTTTTTTTAGTACTTGTCTTGTTCGATTACAATAAATGTAAGATATGATAAATAATATGAACTTGTTTTGTATCCATTACTTTAGACTGTATTATAGGGTTGCACAACGATTTGTTGTTTATTGGTGTGCTTGCATCCGCAACTAGTTTTTTTTGGTCAGTGTACCAGGTGTGAAATAGGTAGTCAGTTAGTGGGGACTTCCAATACAATTGTGCTGTACAACAATTAGGTTATATGCCGTAATTGATCATAAGAGTTCCTCATCAAAGGAATACACCAATCCATGTAGTCAACATTGCATAGGGTTACACTGGACATGTACGGTTGAGTAAGCTGGCTAGATAAATTATTGACTAATGTTAATGCTAATTAACAAAAAATGCTAATGTTTGAAAATAAATCAAATACATTATTCTGAATGATCTTTTGAGGTACATTAACTCTTTTAAGAAGGGCTGAGCTTGCCTTCTCCTAGGAATACCCAGAATACCACAGGGTTTCTAGTTTGCCCACAGATGGTGTAAGACCCATATGCAAACGCTTTTTATCAAGGCCTCTATCGTTCTCTATGAAATGTTCTTTCTCGTGAATCAGCTGATCAGGAACTCGACCAACTGTAGTAAACGTGACTATGCGATGGGAATGTGTTTTATGAAATCAAGTTTTGCCATGTTTGCAATGACATGAAGTTCATGATTTGCTTTTTGTAATTCAGTTCTGCTCGGAGTCGACAACAGAGTGGACGAACAAAACGGGTATAGCTGAAATTCATTTCTAATGATTAGCTTTCTGATTAGCTATCTAGCTAACTGCCTAATTGTAATTTCTTGCCTATTTTCAAATACAATTCGTTACAGTGCTGTGATTTTTTTTTAAGTAAGAAAAACTAAGGCACACGCTGTTTTACTAAAGCGCTTATAGTCAGCTGAGCTCTAGTTTCATGTATGGTGGTGATAATGACACACTTGTTTTCCCATGACCAGGGCCTGTTTAGAAATTCGTACAATGCAAAAACCCTAAAATATTTTTTGTCAGTACATTTTTCAAAGTGATTAAAATGAACTAGCTATAAAATATGTATATTCAGTCGTCCTTGGTCTTTTGAATACACTGTATATAGGGGCACGAATGCACTGTAACAGTTATTTATTTCCCCTCGTATGACAGAATTAATGTATGTTCCAGTACAGTTCCTAAAAAGCGAACAAAACAAATTGTGATTGGTGTTCTGCCAGTTACTGAAAGATCGCTAATACAAAACCGGTCCTGAAATGATAATACATCTGTGTATGTTGTATTCCACTTTACAACAGGTTAATTGTTCGTGTAATATGTACTTACTGAAATGAAAGTAATTCTGACCAAAGCATAATTTGCTGTCAGAACTTAACCATACTAAGGAAAACATTTTGGTAAGCATTTTGTAATTTCAGTTGAACTATCCCTTTGAGACTGGCCTTCGCTTATACATGGTGTGTAGTTAGCTGCGGGTTCTGGGACAGAGCGACAGTCAGACCTTGCCTGCCTGATTCACTCAATTTATTTTAACTGGCGCCAAAAATGCGATCGGAACCTAATCCAATGTACTATTGACAACAAAGTCTGCATTGTGATTCTGCTATTGAACTGAGACGATCATGTGTGAATGCACAAGGCCGTCTACTTGACAGTCTACCGGTCCTTTGGATTTGGACACTGGAATACACATTAACCTCTGGCTCTGTTTGCAGTGTGTGGCGTTGAGGTGCTGGGATGGATCCTCTGGGAGCACGCTCTCAGTTTGTGGATGTCCAGACTCTGTCTACCTGGGAGAGTCAGCCGGACCTGGAGGAAAATGACACGGATGAGGGCAATGATGTTTTGGACAGCCAGCAGGCCTTCCCCTCACCCTTCCCCTACAGAGAAGACATCAACAGGAAGATAGTGCTTTAGTGAGTCATGCCCACTGGACCCCTGTTACTCCAATATCAGTAACTCAGACACCAGTCATTTATTTCATGTGTTTTTACTTGTGATCCTGCCCCTTGTCACATTCATAACCTTTAAACTAATCAGATGCCCCTGTTGACGGCTTCTCAAGGTGCCCTGGGATCGTGTGCATTGTGACTCAGTTTCCTAGGCCTTGCAACACATTGAATCATTCTACCCTCCACGGTATAAATCCTCTTTGGGGTAAAGGAAGGCAGAGCACATGATGTGTCCAGAGGTTCTACTGGTATGGGTTTCAGTAAACCTTTAGTGCCCAGTCCATTCCAAGCTCACTTCACATTCCTGCTGCTGTTAAAGGAACAGACCTCTGGACTGAACTAATGCCTTTTTGCATGGGTCTTAGTGAATTAATGTTCTGATCCTGTTTTGCCAGCCTAAGGACTTGAGTCTTTAAATGAAACTATATTTAACCAGGTTATGTCTCAACATGCACGATTCATGCACTTCCGTTGTGCAAGGATCACTTTGGATTGTCACAATTGTGTACAACAAAGCTGATGAAACATTGCTCAACCTTTTTGGGGTAGGTTAACTCAGTCTTATTGAGGTAGCAATGATGTAATATGGAGATGACGGAGTGACAAAATGACCATTTATCTAGCAGCTGTTTTTCCAAATGTCCTTATTCCTTTTATAACAATTTTAATAGAATTGTGCCGGTATTGGAATTTCAATGTGCGTCGTGAATTGACATGAATTGAACTCTGAAACTGCTTAACATCTCATGTTGGCTTTGCCGTTTCCAAATAATGTACTGTGATTTCATTAACCTCAATTGCTCAACTGCGTACTGACCTGAACTCAAGTCTTCTTGATTGCCAATGGCGGGACAAAGACTAGGAACTCCGTACTTCAATCACTGTTAGAGAGCTTCCCCTTTCATAGTTGCACAAAGCGCTGTGGGCAGGATCCCGAGAGTCAATGCACGCAGGCTCCGACGTTCATACATGGATGCCAAATAAATGTGGTTTCTTGTATTATTGAGTACAGTTGGACACAATGGACACCGTTGCAATACCAAGTTAAATATCGGACCCTTTGTTTCTTCTTTGTCTTTAGTAATGGCGACGTAGCCCTGCTAAACTGCACAGCCATCGTCAACACAAGCAATGAGACACTAACGGACAAGAACCCAATCTCTGAGAGCATCCACAAACACGCTGGGCCCGAGCTTCGAGAAGAGCTGCTCAAACTGAAAGGTAGGGGGCGCCACCGATTCATTGCCACGTTGCTATTGACTGAATAGGCCCTTGCACGAAACAGGATCGCAAACATTTGAATGTACATCTTGCTTTTGGTCAGCGGCATGTTGCTATGGTGTTTCCTTGTCTCCGTTCAAGGGGAAGAATGTTGTTAGTGTTCCGTTTCATTTCGTGTCTGTTCTTGTATGCGTTGGCTTACAGGATGTCGGACAGGTGAGGCAAAGATGACTAAAGGCTTTAACCTGGCAGCTCGCTTTATTATCCACACCGTGGGTCCGAAGTACAAGGCCAGGTACCGGACGGCTGCTGAGAGTTCCCTGTACAGCTGCTATAGGAATGTCATGCAGCTCGCCAAGTAAGACACTCATTACTACATTAGCTTGGCTATTTGTGTTGACTACATCGGTACAACACATTGTCCTAGTCGGCCTGTTTCCACATTGTGCTTTGTATGACTGGGACGACAGCCCTGTTGATTGGATCGTGTGTAAAACTACGTTTC
Source organism: Novumbra hubbsi (assembly GCA_016801125.1). Taxonomy (NCBI): domain Eukaryota; kingdom Metazoa; phylum Chordata; class Actinopteri; order Esociformes; family Umbridae; genus Novumbra; species Novumbra hubbsi. The sequence goes on along the minus strand of JACXGK010001202.1, from coordinate 42,983 downwards.
CTTTTTAAAACCCTGTGGTCGGCACCTTCACACACGACAACAATGTTCTCTAACCACTATAAACTGCTCCACCCTAGGCCACCAATATGTAGTCATTCATACTAGTCATTCACCAGAGTTGTGTGTACCTATTCAACATAGCACTATGATGAACAGCGTGTTGTAGAGGTGGCTAGTCAAAATACACTTTTGACCTGTCACTCCCTTAATAATCTCATGGTTTCAGAAAGAGGACTAAACCGTTTCCTGTTGAGGCACCAACGCACCTCGTCAGTCAGCCCTGTTGCTGTGTCAGTCAGCCCTGTTGCTGTGTCAGTCAGCCCTGTTGCTGTGTCAGTCAGCCCTGTTGCTGTGTCAGTCAGCCCTGTTGCTGTGTCAGTCAGCCCTGTTGCTGTGTCAGTCAGCCCTGTTGCTGTGTCAGTCAGCCCTGTTGCTGTGCTCTGAGATGTTGTTCCTTTGTCGCTACAGAGAGCAGGCCATGGTGTCTGTGGCCTTCTGTGTTGTCAGTACAGGCAAGAGAGGATATCCGCTGAAGGACGCCACACACATCGCCTTCAGTAAGACTCCTACAACCCCTCACATACACAGATAACTCGACTCAAAGTTAATTACCCCTTGTAGATTAGAGGACAGCACACTCTTTTGGTTTTAAGTAGCACTTTGGCACTACGGGTCAAATGTCACACCAGCGTATTGTTCCGTGAGTTCTCTGTGACCCCTGACCTTTGGGAGGTGTGTTTGCCTGTGTGTCGCTACAGGAACGGTCCGCAGGTTCCTGGAGCACCATGGGGAAAGCCTGGAGACAGTGGTGTTCGCTGTGACCCTTGTGGAGGAGGTCTGTTCCCCCCTACTCTCCACTGTCAGGACCTGCTGGGATATGTGCATTCCTGACCTGGCCTGAGATGCTCCAGGAGGGAAATTAATTTAAGGGGGACATTAGTTTAAAAGTATATTTATTAAGCTGTGTTTCGATGGTTATGTTTCATTGCCATTTCATGCTTTTTTTGTTCTTAATAGTGAGCATAAAATGTCAAGAATAACATGAGTTTCTCTGGCTTTATTCTGTTAGAACAGGCAAACGAAACAGACAAACCTTTACAGAGGTTGTGAGGGTTTTTTTTGTGCCTGTGTGTTAGCCCACTTACAGGAAGCTGCTGCCTCTCTACTTCCCTCGTTCTGAGGCAGAGGAGCGTGTTAGCCTGCCTCTAATCCCTGCTGACATCGGGAACTCTGAGGGGGAGCCTGTGGTCCCAGAGAGACAGATTCGCATCGCTGAAAAACCAGGTAGCCTGGAAGGTAAGACTGCAGTGCTCACAACACCCGAGGCACGACTCCTCTTGAAGCTGTCACGCAGCCGTACCGTTACCATGGTGACCACCTCCATTCAATGTTGTTGGGAGACTTTCCCAAATTCATAGTGATCGTTAGACTGTTGCCACCGGCGATCGTCTCTATGCTTGGGCTGTCTTTACTGGGCAATGACTGGTATACAGCCTGTTGTCAACCAGGTGTTTTGTGTCTGTGAAACACTCAGTGGACATGGGTGCGGGGTGGTGTGTCACAGAGTCAGTGGAACATCTTAGTCATATAGTCCGGAATATTCTGGGGCACACAGAGCCAGACAGGCCAAGCGATGGATCTTACATCAGGGTGGAAACTATTAGGAGAGGTTTGAATTGTTAAATGGACCTTGTTTTTTTTTTTTTGTTGTTTCATCTTTTTCACACAGCAGCACTCTGCTCTGTTGACTGGTGCACCGCTAAAAACAATGACCGCCAAGTTAAAACACACAGCTGCATCTCATGCCTTCGGCTGGATGGTTCAGTGGTTCGATGGTCTACACACACACACACACTCAAACACCAGTAGGGGTGTGAGAAAAGAATATGAAAGACATACTAGCTCTGCATCGCAACCAGAGTGTGAAGTGCGATAATTCCTGTTTGTGTGGTTTTTCACTGCCATGCTTTGAAAGATTTGTTTGCAATATTAAGTTTGTGCGTGCGTGCGTGTGTGTGTGCACAGACGATTCTGAGGAGGACACTCTGGACTCACACCTGGGTCAGGTGGGGACTCATGCGTTTGCCCGGATGGAGGGAGATGTGGACAAACAACGCAGACTCATCCTTCAGGGGCAGCTCTCCGACGCCACCGTGCAGAAACAGCACCAGAGGAAGTCCGTTCCCTAGTCTTCTGTCCACACGGCACCCTGCGGATATAATGGTGTTCTAACCTCTCCTGTCATTGCAGTTATAACCGCTGGTTGTGTCGAGCCAGAGCAGAGGACCTGTCAGACATAGCGGCCCTGAAAGCCTTGTATCAGACCGGTAAGGTTTCTGTCCGTCCGTAGCTCATATAATACAGCATCCGGGGCGTGCGATAATATGTTTTTCGTTTTTCGGTCTCAGGATTAAAAATGGCCCTTGACGAAAGAGCCTCTTTGGTAAAGACGGGACACCTTTCTTTCACTCTCCGCTTCTCCTTCCTGTTCTGTCTTTTTCTTACTTTCTTTTTCCGTCTTCTGCCATATGTTCTTCTCTCCTCAGACTCATTCACTTGGTTTTGTCTTGGTATTTGGTTAAATTGTTAGTTCTTCATTTTCATCCAGTGCAATCGTGAAGCTCCCTATTTTCAATCTAGTGTCAATCTTCCAGGTCTCCTCTAGGAGGCGGTATTTTGAGAATTTTGGTTGAGTGTCATCAGTGAGACCTTTGGTGAAGTGCAAGGCTTTCAGTTGTGTGTGTGTGTATTTGTTCACAGGTGTTGACATCTATGGCAGGACAGTGATGGTTCTCGTTGGCAGAAATGTTCCCGTCAACCTCATTGACATGGAAAAGGTAGCAGCTTTAATTTGGAGGCAACTTCACATGCGTTGCCATATTAGTTCAGTAGTAATACATGAATATTGTTTGTCTGTGAGCCAACTTTGACCTGGCATGTGTTTTTCTGAACACCGCAGGCCCTGCTGTACTTCATACATGTCATGGATCACATCACGGTCAAGGAATATGTCATGGTATACTTCCACACTCTGACCGAAGAACAAAACCATCTGGATGCCGAATTCCTCAAGAAACTCTATGAGATCGTAGATGCCAAGTAAGACAGGCACACTCACAAACACACACGCTTTATTGATATCGTGAAGTAGAATAGAGAGATTAATAGAGAGATTAAGACATTGTCTAATTTGATAGAAGTTTAACCATATTGCTTCTGTGTCCACTTACGTTTTGGAAATCTTGAGACCAGAATAGTTCACTAAAGCTGGTAGAATGTTCCCAACATGTGATATATTCTGGGGACTTCCCCTAACCCAGGGGTGGGCAAATATTTTGGCTCGGGGCCAACATCAGGATTTTGAAATGAAATGGAGAGCCACATTTGTTTTTGTCATTTGTTAATCATAATTGATTTGGAGGCCAGAAAAGGGCAAAAGTTAAAACATATGTACAGTAGATCCCATATAAGGTGTAAATAGTTGAAATTCTGACTCGGATGTATAAGAATGGGCTGGTGAGTTGTTTTTTTAATTCCCCCCAAAATAATTTTATTACATTCCGTGGGCCGGATGGGACAGCCTCGCGGGCCGCATTTGGCCCTCGTGCCGTAGTTTGCCCACCCCTGGGCCTAACCCAGGGCCTAACCCCTACGGTATATAGAAGCTTCATTGCAATAAACATTTGCGTTGGTGGCCAGCTGTAACCTTCCCTGAACTAACACCTTGTGGCAGATAAGGATTCGCCATCAATGAACTTCATGTGAAGCCCGTTGCAGTGCTAGTGTCAACATTGTACTCCCTAACCTGTCTCTCAGGTTCAGTACATTTGTTAGAGAATGGGGTCAATGCCGGTCCTGGAGGACCGAAACACATCAGTTTTTTTGGTTTCTACATGGTAGTTATTAGACTCACCTGATGTCAGAATGCAAAAAAAGAAGAAGAAAGTGTTTTAAAAAGAATAACATGTTTCAGTCCTGCAGGACAGAGCAGTGTATCATTTGCTAAAACAAGGTCAACCACTAAACTCTTGTTCTGGAATCTTTTCACACCATCACAAGTGGAAGTCGAGCTGAAAACCACAACGTGCAAATTCAATTTAGTGTTGATCTCCTCCTTAACCTCTCAGCCCCACAGAAGGCAGATACATTGCCTTTGACACACTGTTTATGTCCTCAGCAGTGGGAAGTTTTAGCCTGTCGTTCGTTGAGAGTGGGAGTCTCTGGACATGCCACACACACACACACACACAACTTCCCCTTTAATGAACAATGTCAGTTTATAGTGTTTGAAATGAGTCGCCGTTATTGAGAAATTCAGTTTGCAACTATAGCTGTCTGGGGTTTTTATCTAGTCTTCATTTGAATACACATCCACAGAGTTTTCGTCGTAGCCTGTATGAGGACAGGCTGCAGTATGGTAACCAGAATTAACCGGTTTCCATCTAGAACCACATGTGGAGACAATCTCGGTCCTCACGAGGAACTCTTCAACCTTGCGTGTATTGACTGAACACCTGTGTTCCCATCCACCCAGCACAGCTCTTGACTAATTAATGGGCCTGCTACACCGCGACCACTGTTTTGGTGAGAAGGTGTAGCTTTAGAGTTGGCTCGTGGACTAGTTTGGAAATAACCACTCCACCCCAGGCCTATACCAGGAAGAGGCCTGTCTGGCTGGGGAAATGATTGACCTGGGCCTTGCTCCACTTGTCTACCAGGCCCTCTGGTCTTCTCTGAACGGATGAAGCGTTGTTTGTGGGAGATGTTGCTTTGTGATGCTGTGGGTTGTTATTCAACACTATCTCAAAGGTGTGTGTTGGGCTAGTACCTTGGCCTGAAGAGACTCCTAGAGTAGGATCAGATTCATGGAAATGCTTAATTCCTGACATAAGTGTTAGCCAATTTTTAAATGAATGCCTTCTTTGTTTTTTATTGCAGGTTTAAAAATAACTTGAGGGCATTCTACTTTGTTCACCCTTCGTTTCGTTCCAAGGTGAAGTCTTCCGCCACTTGTTGTAACATTGTTATAAGTCTATATACTACTGTGTCTACCAAGGATCTTAGGATATACACTCATACCACCCCATTACACTTTGAACAAGCCTCTGAGCCTCTGTGATACGTGTGAACTTTAAACTCTGTGGTAATCAGCCCTTCTAAACTGAGAAAGCTTATAAAAATGGAATCATAAATGCATAAGTAGCTTGCCTGGTATCACAGGTAGTTATGAGAAACGGCCAGGAATTGTGTTAGGATCATTAGAATAAATGCCGTAAGTGGGTTTAAATGATTTGTAATGTGAAGCAGAGCCAATACTGGCACACTGAAGAGGAGGTTGGAAGTCTAACGACCTTATTCCATCATAGTGAGTTTTAGTCTGAACACATTCCATCACAATGCATCCGTGCTTAGGAAGGAAACCATTATTAAACCTGTATGGCAGAACTCCATCTCAAAGCTTGGGACTAACAAAGCACGTTTGGTGGAGGAAGTGGCTTATTCTGTGTCTGGGAACCTGATATTCTTTCCCATTTGGTTGTGGTCTCCGCATTAACTACCTCCGTTGTTATCCGTCCTTTTATATTATGGTCCTGTCAGGTGTCCACCTGGTTCTTCACGACGTTTAGTGTGTCCGGGCTGAAGGAGAAGGTCCATCATATAGAGAACCTCCGACAGCTCTTCACATGCATCCTGCCTGAACAGATAGACATCCCTCCCTTTGTCTTGGATTATGACTCACGGGTGAGTCCCTACATACACCCGTCTGTTTACCTCACTAACCCTGGGGACCTGCATTTGCTGGCACACACCCACACACACAGCATTAGCATTGTAAATATCACGTATTATTATTTTGTACAGTGCCTTCAGAAGGTATTCAACCTCCTTTACTTTATTCATGATTTCATGTGACTCATGGCCTTTAAATTCAGGATGAAAAATGTCATTTGCTGCGTTGTGGTTACGATGCCTAATGATCATGGGTTATTTCCCTTGCCGTTTCCTCTGTCGTGACTTCACTTTCATTTCACACAAAGAGGACAATCGTTGTGAATCCCTGTAAGGTTTCAGGGATCTACTTTCTGCTGTGTAATTCACTGAACACACATTTGCTTTGTTAATTATAACATGTTTTTATTGCTTTTTATACTTGTCAGAAGTATTGTCATGTATTCATATACAAGACGCCATGGAATATAAAACTGACCCCATTTATGGCAACGGTAGAGAAGTGCATTATATTTTTTTTTAATAAACAATTCTGTTAAAACAATCTTCCTAGGCCAGACATGCGTCAGCAATGTCTTTTGTACTTCCTCCTCTCTGCAATGGTGGTCAGGTATTTTCTGTTTTGTGTCACTCACAGTAGACACTGAAATATAATGAATAGATTTGAGGACCAGTGTTTCTTGAAATAAATGTTATAAAATGAGTACTGGAAGCGAATATTATGTTATAATGTTAATTAAAACCATCATACTGAAACAATCACACTGGTGGACATTGTCACATTTACCAATACTAAACTGCACTACTGATGTAGGTAAAAAAAAATTAAAGATATACTATACATAATATTTAGTATAACTGTTTGCCAATTCATCACCTAGTTATATCTGGACTTCCTATTATAAACAAAAAAAGATCTATCACACCATTTAATATATAAAATTAAATCACAGGGGGGAAAAAAATTTATGCCACATCACCACAAGTCTGCAACATTACCCTGTGTCACTGTACAAAAGGGGCTATAAACGTGTAGGAAATCTATTTTACTTTCTCATTCATCATTAAACACTGTTTATTCAGGATTATCTGATGAGCATAGCATCTAAATCAGGGGTGGGCAAATATTTTGGCTCGGGGGCCATATCAGGATTTTGAAATGAAATGGAGGGCCACATTTGTTTCTGTAATTTGTTAATCATAATTGATTTGGAGGCCAGAAAAGGGCAAAAGTTAAAACATACATTACATATGTACAGTAGATCCCATATAAGGTGTAAATAGTTAAAATTCTGACTCAGATGTATAAGAATGGGCTGGTGAGTTGGTTTTTTAATTCCCCCCAAAATAATTTTATTACATTCCGTGGGCCGGATGGGACAGC